>JANHGB010043453.1:0-13686 GCA_026283785.1 Coracopsis vasa | reverse complement strand
GAGGAGTAAAACGTAAACAGAGTTTCTTGTTGTTTTGAGTTTGGGTTCTTTGTGCCATGAGCAGAACAGAACTTCTAGGTAAACTGTATTTAACGCCTAGATAATTCAGCTACCTGTCATTAACTCAGACCGCTTCTTGCCGTCAAACACAAAGACATCAGGATTCTGATGCAAGACGGATTGGACAGAGCCTCATGTGACATGGTCTAATGTGTGGTGTCCTTGCTCATAGCAAGGGGTTGGAACTGGATGAGCTTAAGGTTCTTTCCAACTGAAACAACTCTATGATTCTATGATTCTATGAGGGCTTCATTCCCTTGGTAGTGGTATTTGGTGCAAACTAAGCCCCAGTAGGGGAGTTCTAGAGATTGCTTCATGCCTAGGATGAAATAAATGTTTATGGCAAATGATGTAAGAATGCTTGTGTTCATGTAATTGCCAGATGAGAATTGAAAGGAATGTGAAGGTTGATTTAGAAGCAGCTGTATTAGATAAAAATATCATTTGGATAGTGTCTGTGCTCTAAGGAATGCAAAGAGAAGTATGGCATTGGGAGTGTCTGAGAAAGCAATGTTCCCTCAAATGCCTTGAGAGGGTGCATCTCTTCTGGAATGGCTGCTTCTCCATATATTTGTTTCTTGCTTATCAAAAGTCTTATAGCAATGTATTGTTTGTTTCCTATTGTAAGTCCTATAAGCAAAGTTGGAAGCCACTGCATCATATCTCACTGTCTGAATCTTCTGAGCTTCAGTGTTGGTGGTAATAAATTCAGAAAAAAATATATTATTTTTTAATTAGTAGTTACTTTTCTGGGTTTTTAAACTTCAAATTTATAATGTGTGGCATCTAATATTCACTTGTGTTGGTTGGGCTTTAGGTTTTATTTTTAAATATAAGAAGAAGACACAGCAATGCAGGTATGTTAAATCATAAGTGAAAGTTTGTGATGCTGTAGGAGTAGGACTTAAAGGCTGCATGGAATGAAGGTACTCAGGCAAGCTTCAGAAACCTCCTTCTCTAGCTCTGGACTAGCTTTGTGGTTTGCAGAGCACCTGTATCTTGTGTGCTGCATTTGTATTTTGCTTAAGCTCCATACATCAGAGATTGTGGGGAATTTAAAACAAACAAGAAAAAAACCCAAAGAACTAATTTTTCCCTTTCATTTCTGTATTGCCAATAATAATATTTACTTAATGTGTGAATGTTAGAGGTCAGATATATATAAAGAGAAGTTAGTATCAATGAATACTCAATGCAAATGTATCCAAAGGCTGAAATCCCAGCCAGGTCAGATGCAGCATTTAATCCTTCAGGCAAAATGCATGAGATTTTAAGTTGCATGTGTGAGTAGTATGGCTGTGCTTCGTGCACAGTAAACATTGTAAGGCAGAGTCCTTTTTCAAAGTGAAAAGCCTTGCTCCAATACTTCTGAGTAGTATTTTTCACATTTATCTTGTTCTGTTTATCCATTGCAGGTTGCTTTTATAGTTATACTTGGTACAAAGATATCAAGTAAAAGTCTATTGAAAACCAGAATTGGTAACTTCTGCAGCCACGCACTGTGGGAGATAACTAGATTAATAAGAAATTAAATGCTGATTTTGCCTGATTTTGCATGGTGGTAGGGTGAGTTGATAACCTTCATTGTGTAGCATGTACCTTTTACTGATTTTGGTTGCTTCAGTGTGTGATTTGCATGCTATGTGCACTATTTTATGAGCAAAATAAGTTCGTTTTTTTGCTCTTTTGGTTGTCCAAAAGGACATTTGGTCCTGTCAGCTTTAGCATAGGTGGTTGTAGATAATGATGGCCCAAATGCTGCAGGGTTAAAGGATTACTTGGTTTTCACACAATAGAATTATCTATTACACAAAAATATTTAGCTTCGGAAGACAAGTTATTGGCAGGGAGATGCATGTGTAAAGCAAGCAGCAATGTTTATCTGGTAAATTTTGGATTTATAATTAAACCATCTGGTGTATCTAGTAAGATTATATAAATGTCAGTGTATAGCTGTCCTAGAAATATGGTTACTGAATATCTGTGGTACTTACTGTTTTTAACTGGGCTTGCACATACATTTCATTCGTTCTAACTCTGGTGATTAGAACAGGTTGAAAAAAAGGCATAAATTTGCTATGATGGTGAAGAATCTTATCTTATTTATTTGTTTGAAGATGAGCTTCAAAACTCAAAGGCTATCATGAGGTATAAACAAAGATTTTTGTGATGTTTAGTTGCATGTGGTAATTCTGCCTACATTATATATATATAACATACAATCTTGGGAAATTTATGTGGGTGCTCTTAGATTACTGACAGTATACAAAAGCTACATTGATGTACATTGATGTACTTTCTGAATAGATTTGGACAATGCCCACTGGGCTCCCACAGTGGACATTATAGCTAATACTGAGTTTAGGTGCTGTTTTAATGAGAAATAATGAGGAGCTGTTGAAGATCAATTGCTTTGATTATAATCTAACACTTACAAACATAATTTTTTGTTCTTCATCTTAGAAATGTGATACTATTGACCAGAAACAGAAAAGAACTTAAGTGAATAAAATAATTTTGATGTTCAGGTCATAATACTTTAAAAAAGAAATACATAAATAAAATTTATTAAATAAATAGAAATTACATATATATTATTAATACATAATAACATATGATATAATATGTAATGTGCAATAAAGATATCAATAACAGATAATAATACATAATTTTTTTTAAGGCCCCAACAAAAAAAATCCTGTTATTAGAACAGTCATATGATGTGCCTTACCATATGGCAGGAAAAGTTTTTTACCTTTGAAGGTATTTCAAGAGGAACTTTGATTCTGGACATTGCAAGAAACTGAGATTCAATGGCTGTTGCTTGTCTTTCTGAGGATTTACCAGCTGGCAAAGTAATGACTGTTTATGGTTATTAGGGATAGAATTTGACCTTCAGATTTTTCAAGAAATCTAGTATCAAGCTCAGATTTCAACCTAACTCTAAATCCTGATGATTGTATTATATATCCTTAAAATGTGTCTGGCATCTTTCTATTGTTGTAACTGAAATGGTAAAAAAATGCAACAAAACATATAACTCTTTCTCCCATTCTGTCCCTTAAAAAAAAGGAAGGGGGAAAAAAAAAAACAAAAAAACCCCCCCAAAAACTTCAAACCCTGAATGATTCCATTTTTGAGAAAGATATACTTGGGCTTTTTGTAAAGAGACTTTCCTAAACACATAACAGAGGGACCTTTATGATGAAGCAATATGTGAATCTTCAAGGTGAAAACAACAGTATAAATATAATTTTAGGCCTTCACCACCTTAACCTTCCAAAACCATCTAAATCTTTTGTTCTGTACTTCGTTTGTTGACTTTTGGCTTCTGTCTTTCCCACTTGAGGAAGTTCATTGTGGTCTATCTGTTATCATTTCAGAAGGAGAAAATGTCTTCACCCACAAGAATCCTTTGTGCATCGTACTCCTGATAGCTCTGTGCCTAGCATGCCTTGTTCTTGTGGGACCTGCCACTGTGATTGCAACACACTTTTGTTTCCTGAATTACTTATTCTGGGAATATGTGCTTGAAAAGGTATCAGCTTTCCAATATATTGATGGAGTAATACTACTGGTTTACTTGCCTCTGAGTAGTGATATTGAAGAACTTTGCAAAGAAAATTATACCCTATGCAGTTCTTTGTCATTTACAATACATTTGGAGACAAGTAAATGAGTCCAGTTAAAATATTAAAATCTCCCTACAGCATTTTATGTTGATTTTCAGTTATGAATTGTGGCTTGTGAAAGTGGATTAGAACCAGCTTTCTCCAGCATCAGCAAGACAACTCTGCCTTAGGAATTCCCAACTGCAGTTTGTTTGCAATGCCCTGTCAAACCTGGCCTTGAACACTGCCAGGGATGAGGCAGCCACAGCTTCTCTGGGCTCTGTCAGGTTAAAGCCATTCCCTCTTATCCTGTCCCTACAGGCCCTTGTCAAAAGGCCCCCTCCATATTTCTTATAGGCCCCTTTAGGCAATGGAAGGCTGCTGTAGCGTCCCAAAGAAGGGACCGTGTGGTGAAATGCAGCTAAATAAAATAAGGCGCAGCATACCACCTGTGTGAAAATTATTTTTGCCAATGAGATGAGCGTTGTGGTCCTCCATGTGATATCTTATCTTTCAGTAGCTTTCTGCTTTAGGAAGTATACTTCACAAATAGTCTACTGGCTTTGACTGTTGCTGGAATATATCTTTTATGACAGATTGTGAAAATCTTGCTTTCACTTTTTAGTTGGAGAGTGAGGGAAATGATGTAGGATATTTGACACTGAGGAGGCAGACTCGTTACACATACTAAGGTTTTTACCAGTGTAACTGCAGGTAGGGCTTTCCTTTTCTTAAAAAAACCAACCAACAAACAAACAAACAAACAAAAAAAAGAAAAACAAGATACCACAAAAAAAACCAAAACCTAACAAAACCCAAACCAAAAAAGCACCAAAGCAAATAAACCAAACACAAAACTAAACCAATAACAATGAGAAAAAAAAACCAAACCAAACCAACAACAACAACAAAAAAAAAAAACAACCAAAAACAAACCAAAGCAAGCAACCACTTTAGAATCAGAAATAATTTATTTTCACACTTAGAGCTCCATCGTGAGCTCTAGTCAGTTTGCTTCCTCGGAGAGCTGCGCAGAGAGAACCCAAGCCATATACTGACAGAAGTCAGATCAATGCATAAAATAGTTGAGAGTAAGGCAAAGGGAAGCAAATTCAAATGGTTCAATGAGTAGATAGAAACATAGGCGAAAATAAAGATAGTCCTAAATGGAGGCTCATGGGCTTACTGTGAAGAATCAGGTCTTAGATAATATTTTACCTTTTTCTGCAATAGTAACTTAAAAAAAGCTCTGAAAGGTCTCACATTTCCCTAAAGTATTTTTTTCATTATATTATTCTGTGGGTTTGGGTACTGGTGCAGGAGACTAGACACAACAAAATCACGAGGACAGGATGTTTTCGTGGGATTTTTGGGATGTTCGTAAGCAATAGCTTAACTTTTCCGTGGGAAAGACTTTCTGTGCAAATTCAGGTTCATATTACTTGACTGAAGCACTTCAGCCATACATCTGCACTATTTTGGCCTTATCTGGAACAACCGTCTATGGTCAATCAAAATTATTACATTAATGACTGTAACTAATCATACACATACATGCAATACATACATAAAGAAATACAGTAAAATGTCCATAATGCAGATCACACTGTGTATGTCTTTCCTGTCACCAAGCACAGAACTTTAAAATGGTTACTATTTGCAGAATTTCTTAGAAATTGAAAGATGTACAAAAACAAAACAAAACAAAACAAAACAAAACAAAACAAAATCACTGTAGTGTTAAAAATGAGGGTTTTTTAATCATTACCATTATCTTATTATTTTTATTATTGTTATTTTATCATTATTGGCCAGGTTGGATGAGGCTTGGAGCAACCTGGTCTAGAGTGAGGTGTCCCTGCCTGTGGCAGGATGTTGGAACTGGATAATCTTAAGGTCCATTCCAACCCAAACCATTCTATGATTCTGTGATTCTGTCCTGTGAAATACTACAAAAAAACATCCATCCATTTGAAAATACTAAAATGCTTCAAATGATTTAGTAGTTGAGAGACTGTTTTGTTATTGTGAAGCTAACAAGCAAACTAGAGAATAAGGTCACGAAGCAGAAGTTGCATCTTCATCCTTTGGACATGCTTTGCTCTTCAAAGTGCAATCATTTGCATCAACGTTTGCAAATTTAGAGTATCTTTTCCTTGAAAACAAATTATGATGAATATAGCTGAATGTTTATGTATCGTCAAGCAACAGGACAGCCATAAATTATCATATGTTCATTAAGTTAATTAAACATGATGCCTTCAGGGCTGTGACTTGAAAGTGCTATAATTTAAATGAGATCATACAGAGGAAGTTAGTGGGAGAAGAGCAACAAATGCTCTACACAGAAATAAAGTAACCCTGTCATATGGTGTAAAAGGGAGGTGACTTCCAAAATTCCATGGGAAGCATCGTCAGACATGAAAATAGTTTCAAAATCATACTCCACCTAACTGGAGAGTAAGCATGAAGACTACTTCAAAGTTATTTTAGAAAGACTTTCATTAGGGTTTCAGATCTACAGGTTTTCTGAACCCAAAAGTGCCTGTTACCAGGGGAATGTTGGCCAAAGCACTTTGAGCAAGAATGTAAATGCAATCACAGTTTCATGAGCTCTGGGATGTAATAAAAAAACCCCAAGCATCCCACAACCCTTGTCTAGAAGGAAAAAGCAAAAGCTTCTCTTCTTTTCAAATAATCATATATTTTTAATAATCATATATGTTATATCATGCCATATAAACTCTTTAATGTAGAGTTTTGCGAGGTGCTCCAATCATATCGCTAGTCTAGTCTTATCTATAAGGTTTTCTTCCTGAAAAGAGTGTAAAATGTTACTTTGCTTAGCAAACAGACATAGCAGCAACCAACTCTAAAAGGTAGGTTTCTAGTTTTATGCTTGCAAGTTTAAGAGCTAGAAGAAATGTTGTTACTGCTTTCTACTTGTCCTTGTACTTCTTGGAGGAGACTAATATGATGTGGTTTTTTGCTTTATGATGTATGAGGCAATATATACAAAATGTATATATTCCATTTGCTAAAACATATTGGTATCTTAGGACCTAGCTTCAGTGAGCTTGAAAGTGCCCCAGAAACACTTGAGTTAATGCTGACTTAGCTCAAGAACCTAAGTATGTGTAGCTGCATAGACATGGTTCTGCATCTAAATTTACTTTCCTAGCTGAGATTTTACTTGATTGGCATGACTGTAGTATCTGTATACTCTTGAGACCTAATGCAGGGATGGTCGTTAAGGTTTACTAGTAAATCCTATTTTAGCTTTTTGAAGCTTGCTTGGAAAGTTTTGCGCTTAGATTATGCATTTAAAAGCACAGCTCCCCATTGGAGCTCATGGGTTGTAAAACCCAGCACCTGTGATTGTAAGCAGTCAAATCATATAATCCCTTTCATAAATATTGTAATTGTGGGGGGAAGGGCAGATTTATGAAGAGTCAATGCACAAGTGGAGAGATTTATTGTGTCTGCAGCCAGTTGTCTTATGGAGATGGCAAGAACATTTGGTATCAAAACTTGGATATTTTCATTTAGTTGTCATATTCATGTGTCAGAATTTTCCAGCAAGGTCACTGCTGTTGGGGAGTGTGTTTTGTGATGGGAATGTAGACATGTTTTCTGAGGTATTTTTATGAGATTCTGCCCTCTTTTATAAATTTCTGTCTTGGTGCACTATCAACTCCTTGAAATATTTGCTCACTTAAGGCCTGACTACAAAACAAACACTCAAATCCAACATTGTATCTGGCCGGAATCTGGCTAATGTAATTAGGATACACATAAGCAGACATGTCATCCTATATGGAGTCACTCTTACTCCAAAGGTCTTTTAGAGCATACTCCCATGCCCAAGAATTAAGATCTGTAGTTAGTCTCTCCCTGAGTGGCTGTAAAAATTATTAACTTTAGATTCTGTAAAATAAAAAGGATTTTGAAAAGCCACAGGAGGTTATTAGGCAGTGTTATTTTGAAATTATTTTCCTTTTCAATTTGGGATAAATGTTCTATTTGTAATGTCATTTAATAAGGCATAATGCTTTCCTTTTGACATGTGCTGACAGAGTATAGCAAATTGAACAAGACTGACAGGTCCCTGAGAAATGACAATTGGGATTTGTGTAATTAAGATGATTATGCTGCAAACTTGTGTCACTGAAAACAAGATATATTTAAAATCAATTTTCAAAGGGCATAACTACCTCTTTAATCTGAAAAAGATCTCATTTTTGGATGGAAGTTTAGCTTGAAAAAAGATATATGTTAAATTGCAGGCTAAAGAATTTGGCCTTTTAAAGATAAATATAGATTAGTCATTACCTTCACATGCTAGGTATTTCTAATATTCAGATATAACTTTGAACTTACTGAGCACATCAAAACTGAAATTTTGTATTCTCTATTACATGTGCATTAGAAGACTTGGTTATTAGAAACTATAGGCATCGCTCCAGATTGGTATGTAACTGATATCCAGCTATAAAGTGTGAACCTCATTGACCATAAAAGTTCACTATTGTCTTTGGGTCTTTTTTGTATTTATTTCATATATTGCAGACAAGTCACACTTGCTTTGGCTGTGCCTCAGTAAAAAGAAGCTTTATAACTGGTATGGTCAAGCTAAAGGCATTTCACAAAGGCGTGTATAGTAACAAGGGGGAATGGCTTTAACTTGACAGGGGAGATTAGCTCTTAGGAGGAAGTTTTTCCCTGTGAGAGTGGTAAGGCGCTGGCACAGGTTGCCCAGAGAAGCTGTGGCTGCTCCATCCTTGGCAGTGCTCAAGGCCAGGTTGGACAGGGCTTGGAGCAACCTGGTCTAGTGGAAGGTGTCCCTGCCTGTGGCAGGGGGGTGGAACTGGATGATCTTATCAACCTTTTCAACCCAAACCAGTCTGTGATTCTGTAATAAAGACTAATAAGACTTTCTGAATATATGAATCTCTAGGATGGGGATGCACAGTGGATCAGCTACAGCTGCCTTAATTTCAAAATGTGGACATGGAAGAAGTTAATGCAGCCATTACCTTTGAAAGTAGAGATGGATAGCTAAGATACTCAATTCAGATGGACAACAGGGTCTGTGCCTGTTGGATTTTGGATCTGTATGCATGTTCCCCAGAAAAGAGTTTACATCACAGCTAATAGAGCTGTAAGACCCAACA
This sequence comes from Coracopsis vasa, assembly GCA_026283785.1. Lineage (NCBI taxonomy): Eukaryota > Metazoa > Chordata > Aves > Psittaciformes > Psittacidae > Coracopsis > Coracopsis vasa. The sequence goes on along the minus strand of JANHGB010043453.1, from coordinate 4,841 downwards.
GTTCAGGATGATGTCTATTTGTTCTTGCTATTAATTTCTGACATTCATTTTGATAATTTACTCTACGACTAGTAACAAACCAGATTCAGTTAGTGACTCTTTGCAGACATTGAAGCATGAAGCTAAGCTCTGGTGCTAAGGTCTGGAACCATTAGAACTCGACATGTTTGTTGGTTTTTTTTTCTCTCCTTCTGAAGGAAAAGCTTGTGATGCAAAGTACTACAGAACAAAACAGTTTATAGTTAGATAGATGTGGCATAGCAATTTTACTGAAATGTATTTTTCACAGAAGTTCTGATCATCATATGAAATCAGAATCACTAGGATAAATATAGATCATGTCTTCTTTTCATGTAAAAGTTAAATTGCTTCTTACCAAAATGCATCTAACCTGTCTTTTTGGGAAGTTCATTAAACTATACAGGGTAATATACTTATCATAATTACTTCATAACAGAAGTAATGCATGAATGCTGCTACATAATGCATGAAAGCTGCTAAAGAAAATAACACACAATCCTAATTGTTCATCTTCCTCCTTAAGTTCTAATGCAGTGTGAAAGAAGATAGAATATGGGCATAAACATCTGATCTACTACTGCTGAATTTTAGGAAGACTTCAGAAGTACCTACTTTTGGAGAAATTTATGAAAATAGATGCGCATGAAAGGCAGTGTGAGAGAAGGGGATCAGGGAGTGGGGAAATTACATTAACTGAAGAGAAGGAATATCTCTTCTTTTTATTCCCTGCTTTTAGCCATCCATCAAGATCAGTACTGCCTTTACATAGTAACTGTGTAATCAATATTCATCACTGCATTGCTTTAAATCTGCAGATAAAATGAATTGGCCAGCAGAGACCAAAAACACCCCTCAAGTACCATTTTGCACTTCTTGTTTCAGTTACAGTTCTGAAATAAGCACTGCCATTGTAGAGAGAAGAGCTTTTGAGGGCAAGTGGTACATATAGCTAATGGAAATTTCTGATGAATTTTTAATCATGGCATTTACAGACTGAGGGGTGAATGGTGGGGGAATAGTGATTAGACAACAGTTTACTCTCCCATTTACTGGTGACATCAGACTTGGGACAAAAGATTTCCTGTGACACTTTTGAATACCAAAAACATTTATTACATGGGGGCAACGACTAAAAAGTTTGCGAATGAGAAACAACTTTTGAGCAATCTCAGCTACAAGTTAAAAACCTAACAAAACAGCTAGAGGATGCTGATGGTTAACGTTATCTTGTTGCCTTGCTATCCCAATCCATGTTCAGCACAATGAAATCTTGTAACAGAGCAGGAGGGCCCCTGTGGGATCCTGCTTAGCTGTTCCCAAAGCTCCCCAGCTACTTGGTAAATCTTTGAAGTAATCATCAGCCCGTGAACACCCTCTAGGAAGTGAGATCCCCTCTAGGAAGTGAGATCCTCTCCAGGAGACATGTTCCTGTTTTGGCTTTTCTGAAGTCTAGTCAGCCCAAACACAAACCTTCCAGATTCTGTGCCTCTTGAAGAAGGTACTCCACTCTTTCCCTTCCATTCCTGAACCTGAGAATGGATTATATTAAAAATTAAGTTAAATAGATTGTTTCTAGGATTGGAATTTGGTTTGTGGGTTATTATTTTGTAGACAATGCTTCAGTCTTAACTTGGCTGTCCCCCTGTTTGACAGACACAGTATGTCAACATCTCATTCTGCCAGGACTGCTATTTTGAAGAAAATAGTGATGTCCTTTGAAGGAATTTCTTTTTGGAGGAGTTTAAAAAAATGAAGCTGATATAGATAACATGCAAGTGCAAGACTGAACTGCCTATTTGGCATCAAATCCCCAACTAGATATCCTTATTCAATACCTGGAGACTTTCTGTCAATTAAAAACTGAATTAACCCACTGTATTGGATGTGGGGGGGGGGGTGGAGAGATACTGTAAAGGAATTGTTCAGCAAGAATCATAGAATCAACTAGGTTGCAAAAGACCTTTAAGATCATCTAGTCTAAAAAGAAGTATAGCACTCTTGCTGCTTCATTCCTTTTGCATGGGTGATTAGCCAGGAGGTTTCTGTTCACATATATTTCCACTGAAAAGCTGTACTTCAAATTCTGAAAATAAAGATTTTTCCATTTTAATCTGGTGACATGTTAAGGCAAAGCTACTGCTGAACTTAGTTTTTCTGTGTTGTCCTTGAATCCAATGTTTTCATAGTGCCAAAGAAGCAGAAACTGGATCACTTGGCCAGAAAAATGTTTCTGTAGAAATAACTGTGGTCAGAAAATCTGAGGGTAGTTAATAATGGTGTAAATTGACTATAATGCCAGGTTCCCAAGTCCTGTGTTTTGTCTTATCACAGGACTGAATCTGTTCAAGTTAAAAAACTTTCTTTCCATAAAGACAATGCATCTTATACACTCCTTTGTATACTGAGGTTTAAAGAGTAAATGAAGAGTTAGGATTTTCATTCCTTTCTCCTCTTCTTCCTCATAGAAGATGGAGAAAGGTAGCAGCAGCAAATGTTTAGGTAATGTTTAGGTTCAATTTCTGGAAAACTGATGAACTTGTTGTTTAGGATATCCTGCGGCTTTAATCAGAGTATCACTTGATGTCCACATTGATCATTAGATCAGACACAGAATACATTCGTATATGCATGCTTTCCATAATGGCATGAAGGTGGTAGCAGTTGGGTAGCATATGCTGCTGGTCTGCTGAATGGTTACAGTGAATTTGCCCATTAAAGCTATATGTGAATAAAGCTCTGTGGTGATTGATGGGGCTGGATGTTTCCTTACAACATATGGCTATGGATTTCCAGGTATTTTAATGATATGTTTTTTATTTGGGGGGAGAGGAATTGAGAAAATTAATCTAGTTCTGATTCAGTTAATCCGTAGGATGATTTACCGGGGGTTAAACCATGTTGATACCTGAGACACCATATAACTGATAAAGTACCTATCAGGTGTTTTTCTGAAATAATGTTTAAAAATAATAGGAGATATTATATGAATTCTAAATGAGACTTAAAGCCAAGGCTTTGTAAGGAGTAGGAGTTGCTTGTGTTCATTGTTTCCACACAATTTTTGTAGTGTTTTGTTCTTATAAACTATGATATGAATTCTGTCCAAATTCTAATTTGGCTGATAACTATTTTCTCATTTCTGAAGTACTTCTTCCTATATTTTTCCAAATGAGAAAAATTCTTCTTAGTTTTTTACTTATAATTGTTCTGCAACAGTGTTATGGTACTTCACTAAACTTTTGCCTTTATCTCAGGATCAATGTAACAATTTTTGATGTCTTGATGTGTACTTTGTGAAGTCCTTGGCAATAGTTGAAACGAAACATTATTTAAAAGAAAATCTCAAAGTGATCTATTGTAATATAATACAACTTGATAGTATTTTATATCTACTTTTATTCATTTACCTTTCATTTTGTCATCGATAATTGTTGAATGATAACACTGTCTCATGTTGAAGTACCCAGTTTTCTAGATGACTCCTAATTCATCATTAAATTGTGAGGGTTCCAGAGAAGGGAGGACACTTTGTGCACCCTGACAGGTTCTGCCTGTGACAGTGCAAATGGGTTTTCAGCTCTTCTTCTTTACCAGCCACCAGAAATGTACAAATCAGGGGGGCATAGTGCACAATAATCAGAAAAAATGTGGGTCAGGAGGAGCATGAGGGTCAAATATGCAGTCAGCTGTGAGAACAAGCATTTAATTAGATTGTAAACTGTCTTCTGAATGGATGGAAATTCATGTCGACTATAACTAAAGTTGGTCCCACTGCCTGGAGTTTATGCTGATTAGGAATTCTTAATGGTAATTAAATTAATGATTATCTGGTCGTTTCTTTTAAATTAATGGTTATCTGGAAGATCTATGATTCAGTCTGTGGTACAGACAAAACTAGCCTGCCCAGCAGAATATGGATTACTTTTATGGATGCTACGGTTTCAAACTGCTATCCATAAGGCATAGCCAGAAGCCAGATTCCATTACTTTAGTTCTTTTAATTGCCTGTGTGATCTGTTTGCATTCTCCCTTGCTGGTGGTGGGGCCTATGTCACAACAGCTCTCTATTCTGCTTCTAAAATCTGAATTTGTTCCAAAATGCTGCAGAGGTCTATGCTTTAGTACTTATGCCTATGCTAGGTGGGGAAGGGAGGAGAAGAAAAGGCTTGTAGAAAATCTTAGCTGTAATAAATAAGTAACTACATTCATCAGCTTCTCTCATCATGACAGCAAACAAGGCTTTCTGCTTCGAGTATCTACCCTTTCCTTTTACAACAGAAACAGAAAGAAAATCAGACCTATAATGCTGCACTGAGCTCTCTGCTCCTTTCACTGTAAATTTTTAAATGGCTATAGAAGGCCACAGTGATGTTAAAATTCAGTGACCCTTACTTGAGAAATGATAATGTGAACTAATAATCCAGTGCCAGCCTATCATAAAAAAATAGACTCTCCTGCTATCTTGAAAGCTGTAGGGTTTCAAACTGGTTATTTTCAGCATGTAGAGTTTTACTTTTGCACAACACAAAACATACAATTACTGTACAATGATAAAAGGATATCTGTTCATTGAAAATAGAAGAAATCAGCAACAGTTTTGACTAAAGGGCATAAAAGAAACCTGGAGAGGGGCTTTGGACAAGAGCCTGAAGGGATAGGACAAGGGGGAATGGCGTTAACCTGAAAAAGGGGAGATTGAGATGAGATCTTAAGCAGAAGTTCTTCCCTGTGAGGGTGGTGAGACGCTGGCACAGGTTGCCCAGAGAAGCTGTGGCTGCCCCATCCCTGACAGTGTTCAAGGCCAGGTTGGACGGGGCTTG
>JANHGB010043450.1:16630-30595 GCA_026283785.1 Coracopsis vasa | reverse complement strand
CTGACAGCTTGAAAGATGCCTAATAAGGGCATGTTCTTTGTGTATTAGTCATTATGGCTGCATTTTTGTAAGAAAAACCTCTGTAATCCTCAGACGCTGTTTTGGCTTGCAGGGCTTCTCTAACCACAGTAAAGAGGTGTAGTTAAATTCAACACAGAGGCTTGATCCAAGAACAGAATTTTTAATTTAGATTTTCCACAAACACAGAATCTTTCTTAAGGCTAGAGTGCAGGGGCCTTGTTTGTTCCTTCTCATTCTGAAAGTGAGATCTGACTTTGTTCTCTTGAAAAATACTCCAGCCTCCTTACTTGGTACACTGATTTCCAAGAGAATTCAGCAGTCATTATCCTTGTAGCTCCCAGACAGATTAGGGATTAGAAATGGAATTGCCGCCTTAGGGATCAATAACAACTATAAAGTTGTGGAGTCAGTCAGCCTAAAACAGTTAAAAAAATCCCTCCCATCCCCAAAACTTCAGAGCTGAATATTTTCATCTCAAAAGGCCATTCCAGCATTTTGTGCTGTAAGGCTTAGGTAGTGTGATTTGTAGATGCATCACAGTGGAAAAACTCTTTTGACAGCATTCCCACAGTATTAGTGGCAATGCATGCTTTAGTAATCTACAAGGGACAATTCTCCAGAAAAGCAATTTCCCTCAGACACGCTGTTTTTTATTACTTTCTTCTATAAGCACAGTACTGACCTCTCCGGAGAAAACAGCAACTGATTTTCAGCAGCTTCTTTATACAGTCTGCAAAGCCTCAGCTACAAGTTGAACACTGGTTGTAGGCTGACACCTGCTTTTCAAACAGAGGGCAGGACAAGGAAATCTGAACTCAGGGGGAAACTGTGCACCAAAGGGTGAGGGAAGGAAAAAGGGACAAATAAACATCTGTGGTACCAGTAACGTGTAGTTTGGATCTTTCCTGTAGGAGTTCATCTAGAGTATGAGTTAGGAGATTTTACACTGTGTGTTATATTAAGTAGTTAACTTTTTCATTTTCTAGTCCTTATTCTGTTTGTGATATTCATTAAAAAGTGAAAGTACAATTTGTGGGACCCTGGAAAGCTCATCTTCTACTGTGTCAGTATGTCATACAGGCAATTCTGACATGAAGCCCTAAGGACTCACGGGAAATGCATTTATTGTTGGAGTGACATATTGGGTTTACTCGGACGCCTGAAAACAAATTGTTCAGACATAGCAGCCTGCTGAAATAACTTGGAAATGAGTTCAGTATGAGTTAAATAAGAATGGATGTCTTTAGCAAGAAGGAAAAATTTTGCTTGTTAACTGAATTTGTGCTAAAAATCAAGTGCAGAGCATTACTCATCTTTCATCATAGTCAGGAAAGGAACACAGAAATGATGTTGCATTAATTATTTCTGTTACTGCGTTCAGGGAGTGGTCTTGAAACTGAATCTCCTGGGTAATTTGCAACAGAAGACAGGCTCTCTGTAGGCCCTTTTTAATCTTGAAAGAAAAACATGCTAAAAATTATTGTAGTGTTTGCTGAAGCAAAATCTCTCTGGAGATCTGTCACAGGCTTAGTGCCTTATCCCCCAGCAATCCCTTGTTTCCCATACAGACTGGAGCAATCTGGAGAAGATATAAACATGGTGACAATCAGGATGAGCTTGTTCAGAAAGTAGGGTGAAAATTATGTATAGATTTGGTACTTTTCTGATGTCACATGTTAACAGAAAGTTAATTCATTCACATGAGCCTGATGCTATCAGAGGTGCCAGAGGTGCTAGGTGCAATGTTTTGACTTCAGATATTTAGCTACATTGTGCTTGATAGTTATGATGTTCCCACCTACCTAGAACAAACAGGTTGAATCTGGTATGTTTCTTATTCTACCTAGGTAGACACGACACCCTCCCAGTTTCTTGACTCTAATATTTATGTGTGGGATGTTCACCAGACGAAGAAGCTTATTAAATTGGACGGAGTTTTCACCTCGAAGCGCAAGCGTCACTGTGTTGACTTTGCTGCTATCAGGCTCCAGATCTCTCTTCTGCAAGAAATGCATGTCACACACTTCCATTTTTCACTGAAATGGTCTTTAATCCTTCCTTTAGGTAACCTTTCGCTAATCAACCATACACTTGTACATTATTATCAGTGTTTTGCTACTGAACTTCTCAGAGTTAACATAACTCCTGTTGTTGCTTTATGGCAACCCATGGCTGAGAATCAAGAGCTTCCAGTCTCCCTTGCCAAATACGGAGCTTGGGAAAACATGGAAACCGTTCAGGCTTTTGTTGAGTATGCCAAATTCTGCTTTACAAGTCTTGGGGACCATGTCAAATTTTGGATCACAATGAATGAACCACCTGTGAAAAACTTGACATACACTGCAGGGCACAACCTCTTGAAAGCCCATGCGAAAGCATGGCATCTTTATGACAAAGAATTCCGGAGATCTCAGAAAGGCAAAATATCAATAGCTCTGCAAGCTGACTGGGTAGAACCAGCTTGTCCCTTTTCCAGGAATGACCAAGAAGTTGCTGACAGAATTTTAGAGTTCGACATTGGCTGGCTTGCAGAGCCCATCTTTGGGAATGGTGACTACCCACAGGTGATGAGAGCGTGGCTTCACCGGAGAAACGGTGTTGACCTGTATAATTTCCACTTGCCTTATTTCTCAGAAGATGAAAAGAAGTTAATCAAGGGCTCATTTGACTTTTTTGCTTTGAGTCACTACACTACTACTCTCGTGGGCTGGGAGAAAGAAGATGCAGTAAAATATGACCACTATCTCGAAGTTCAAATGATCAATGACATCACATGGCTGCACTCCCCCAGCAGAGCTGCAGTAGTGCCCTGGGGATTGCGTAAATTGCTCAAGTGGGTTAAATCAAAATATGGTGATGTTCCAACTTATGTTCTGGCTAATGGAATTGACGATGACCAGAATATGGTGCATGATAAGCTCAGAGTATATTATATACAGAATTACATCAATGAAGCTTTAAAAGGTAAGGAATCAGTGGTGGCTTATATGTCACAAATCCCAGTATTAGTATATACTTTGTAATAAAGTATGCTTAACTTTTAAAAAAGAAATCCTATGTAGAATACTCTATAAATGAGATGTTATTACAGCATAACAGGTTTTCAATTGACTTAACGATTGATGTTACTAAACATCAGGAAGACTGACTTTGCACGTACTCTGCATAAGTCAGCAGTAGAAATTTTTGTGGATTCCAGAAATTTAATATTATGTTATGTGTGTAGCTCCACATGTATTTAGGCAGATTTTCTTCTTACTGCACTTCTACTGTTGTTTTGCTTTGTTGCTTCTCCACACTGATGTGCCTCGGGGCTGGGTTTGAGTTCTGTTCCTCAGCTGTCTCTGTATCTTATCCAACAGTGATCTTATCCAACGGTGATCATAATAATTCAGCTATCTACCTCATTATGCCATTTCCTGGACTCTTTCCTGCTATTCAGAGCCCAAACCAGACTTTGTCTCAAAGATTCATACATTATAAGGCAAAAAGGAAGCTTTTAGAGTCATCCTGTCATACAGCACACTGGTTTTCAAGAAAAGCACAAGATCCAGATGAGATTATTTTTACTGATGTAGAATCCTCTACACCTCACTGTAAGCTGCTGCAATGTGCAATTACTGCTTTTATGTGTGTGCATAGATACATATATATCTCACTTACAGTATTTCTTTAGCTTTAGCTTTAAGCCATTTTGTTGTGCATTTCCATGTATCTTATTTACGCTGGTATTCGCAGACAGAAACCAAGTTATCTCTCATGTCTTTGACAAATAACACAGTCAAAGCTCTTTGTGTCCCTTGCTGTAAAATATCATTTAGAATCTTTCAATTATTAAACTTTCATATTTGCCAACATTCTTCTTGAGAGGAGTAAACCCAGACCTGGACACACTGCTTCTACAACTGCCATGCCTGTATCTCAAGCAGGTATAATGTAACCTATTTCTCTTTTACTCTTTCGTACATCTAAGCAGCATATTAGCCCTTTTGGCCATGGCATCAGGTTGGTTACACACACTTTGTGGTTGTTTATTGAGATTTTAAACTCAGTTACAGATTCATGCCCCCCAGGCACAATATTCTCTGCCAAAGTATGGTCTGCTTGTTCTTTGACATCCTCACATTTGGTCATGTTCAAATGCCAGTTGCTTGCTTGTGCAAAACTTGCAACACTAGCTAAGTTATGTCCCTAATCTTTGTGTTAATTGTAAACTTTGGGAGGAATAGTTTTACTTTTCTTTCAGGTTGTTGATATATTTAAGTTCATTTAATATCTTAGTGCTAAAAGCCAGGCTCCGTGACCATGGTAGAAATATACCCACTGTGAGATTTACCTGCAATTACATTTCTAGACATATTAGTTCTGTTTGAGAGCATATGAAACCTGTTTATTAGGGGCTTCTCTTGACCTCATAACATTCTGTTTTCTTGATCCAAATGCCATATAATACTAAGTCAGTTATCTTGTGAAGTTTTAAGTATATTACATCAAACATCATTGCTTTTATTGATCTGCGGATCTCATAAAAAAGATGTCAAGTTAGTTTGACAAGATCTATTTTTCATAAAGCTAAACTGATTGGCATTAACTGTATATATCACCTGTAATTCTTCTTTATCAAGCCTTATATAATCTATTCCATTCTTCTGCTAGTAGTGAAGGATGGCTGGCAGTTCCATGATTTGCTAGGTCATCCTGTCCACTCTGTTAAGTATTGGCTTTTAATCTCTTACTGTGTGATTTCCACCTCTCTCACAGATTACTGAACATCAATATTAAGTGCCCGAGAGTTCCTTCTCCAGCATTTTGAAGCACTGGCTGCATGTTTTCTGCATTGGTAGTTAAAAAAAACATATCCTGGCTATATTTGGGCTTACGGTCAATCTTTTTTTACTGTATGGCTTCTCTCTTTCCTACCACTTTAGGCTGTACCAGTTCTTGGCACTTCTGTTTTCAAAGTGTGTATGGATATAGGCTTTTATCCCAGTTCCTGTTAGCCAGAACACCTGCACATAGAGCAGTCTTGTTGAACTTCATGAGGTTCAGATGGGCCCACCTCTCCAGCCTGTCAAGGTCCCTGTTGTGGTTTAACCGCAACTGGCAACTAAGTACCATGCAGCCACTCACTCACTGGCCCCCTGTCCCAGGTGAGGCGGGGAGGAGAATTGAAGGAACATAAAAATCAAAACCAGGACAGTCTCTCTGGATGGCATCCCTTCCCTCCAGCGTGTCGACCACACCACACAGCTTGGTGTCTTCGCCAAACTTGCTGACGGTACACTCAATCCCATTGTTTATGTCTGACAATGATGTTAAACAGGTCCTAATATCGAGCCCTGAGGAACACCACTCATCACTGGTCTCCGCTTGCACATCAAGTCATTTACTGCAACTCTTTGAGTAAGACCAGCTAGCCAATTCCTTATTCACCTAGTAGTCTGTCCTCTGTTTTTTTACATACCCCTGTTTTTTACAGAACTTTGTGATTCATACTCTGGTACCAGTATCTCCCAGCCACTTCCTTCTCCTCCTTTCTGTTCAGCCTGAAAATAGCTCCTATGTTTTTCAACTTAGCCATCACATGCAAGCCACGTTTTACATTTTACTGTCTTTCTACCTTTGTCATGGATGACTGTGTCCCTGCTAAATAGGGACAAAATACTTTCTTTAAAGCTCACTGTCCCATTTTTGACATCACATGCTCCTCTGTACTGTTTGGTCCATCATTAATACCATTCTCTTTTCTTCTCTTGCTCTGGTATAGTGCTTTTGTCCATCTTGTCCTTACACAAAGAGCAAGCTCTTAACCTTGGCATCATGACTGATTCAGGTTTCTCCAAAACTTGCATTTTTTTTGCAAGACCCTTTGTAGTAACTGAGATGAGAGGGGATTTGGAACATGTGCGATTTTACCTTGAAGTTCCTATTCTGCCTTCTTACAGCTGGTTTCTGGGACTGCATGTGGCAGCATTTGTGCATGTAATGTTGCTCACCTGCATTGTTCCAGGGGAGCCAATAGGTTTGTGCAGGTAAATGATTCCAGAATACAGTACGACAAACCCTTTGGACTGAGACTATATTTTTAAGTGCTTTGTACACTAAGTGCTTTGTATACTGTTTAAATACCAATTCAAAACAACAGACAGCAGTAACCACTTACGTAACACCATTAAATCCACAAGCAGTTTTGCAAGCAAAAACTAATTATTCTGGCTAGCAGCTCTGTAAAAGGGCAGGTACGTATTATTTCATTTTACACATGAAAAGTAGTCTAGAGGTGCTAAATGTCTTGCATATGGCTGCAGAAATAATTATTTCCAGACGCATATGAAAATTCAGCAACCCTTACTTTTCGATCCTGTGTTCATCTGCTACAAGATGTTGCTTTATTTTGTTAAAAATAGTGATTTTGAGAGGTAAAACATTGCAGTTTGGTTTTACTACTGTGAATTAATTGGTTTTGTCAAGCGGGACTGATGGCTCACGGTTAATGCTGCTGGACCTCTTCCAGTAGCCAAGTTTTCAGTATGAATTGTGGACATGTTCTTAGTAAAGACTGATACTGGACATCTTGGATCAGAAACTCAGTCAATAACAAGAGAGAACTATGATTTGCATAACCTTTCAGTTTGCACTGGTGATGTCCTAGTACATGACCTTAGCATGGCGCCATCTTTTCCTGGTGTCACTGTGCCTTGGCTCGTGAGAAGTGCAGCCTGATGTCCCCTGTTCCTTGGCTGTCAGGAGGTGCTCTGCAAGGAAAATGGAACAATCGGAGAAATAGGTTGCAGAAATCCAGGTGCAGGAAAGCCAAAACCTACGTTCTTTCATATATAAGAAAGAGGGCCATCTTTTCATGATAGGCTCCATGCTAATCATTAAACACAGTCATACACTCACAGCTGTGTTTACCAAGCACAAAGAAATAGACTGCAGGATACTCACAGACCACACTGGCAGAGGCTGACAGATTCTTACTGTTTAAGAGAAACACTTCATAGATGTACATGTATTTTACCTTATTTTGAGGAAGAGAAGTGCAGATGTGGGTTTAACATCCCCCTGCCTCTGCATTATGTATTGACATATGGTGCTGCTTTTGAATGCCAAAATGATATTTATTCATTTCTTCAATTCTTTATTTTCTTTTACAGCTTACACTCTGGATAACGTTAATCTGCAAGGATATTTTGTCTATTCTTTTAATGACAAGACTGCTCCTAAATATGGTCTTTACAGTTACATTGCAAATCAGTACGAACCAAAGCCTTCTATGAAACATTACAGGGAAATAATTGACAATAACGGCTTTCCTGGTCCTGAAACTCCTGAGTTGCTGTGCCCAGAGGAGAGTGCCTCGTGTCCTGAATGCCACTTCTTCCGAACCAGAAAATCGTTATTAGCCTTTATCTCTTTCATATTCATTGCTTTTATTGTTACTATATTCTTCATTATTTACTACTCCAAGAGGATAGAAAGAAGGTATAAATAGAGCTGCCCCTTTGAATACATCACTCACTGCCCTTCCTCTTGCATTCCCTTGGGAAAGCTGAAATAAGAGCACACAATGTTGTCATTTCTTCGGCACTAGGAAGACATTTACATTTCCTGATACTGCAGGACGTTGACGCTGATAAGAAATTGCTAGCATATGGCTTCCAGAAATCATTTTCTCTGGTGTAGTACGTTTGGTTTATGACCAGTCCATAATTCCTGTGGTTGTAGTTCTCTCACAACTTTCCCTGGGACCTGTTGTTGATGCTTTTCCCTCCTTGGTTTTGCCTCACTGAGTTGGACAAGTGAAAGCATGGTTTGAAGACATGGAGTGATTGAAGAGTCTAAATGTTAAATTCTCCAAGAGAAAACTGAGGAGAAACAAAATGGCTTACTTTTCCAAATTAGGGTTTAATGCTGAAGTTGCTTGATCTGAGCCAGAACCTGACAGGAGCAGGGAATGTGGCTGAACAGAGATGGAGGAGAATTGCACAAAGCAGTGCTGGGGGAAAGGAAACTCCCTTTCCTAAAGCAGATGCATGGGGAAGACCAAGGGAACGCAAGTCTGTGCTGCTGGGAGCACTGGGTACATAGGTGAACTACTACTTAGGTTGCTGGCGACTGCATCTGACTTCAGGATGTCATTGGGGAGCTTCAGCTAAAGGAACCATGTCTTTCTCAGTGGGGAAAGCAGCAGGGGTAAGTCCAGGGATGGCAGGGGTCATGCCGTCTGGTGGGATTTGATGGAAAAGGTGAAAGGGCTTCTCTTTGATTTGCTCAGTAAAAAAGCAAAGAGCAGACTCTGGGATGTCTTTGCTGTCTCAGTTGTCAGGAAGCTGTGTGTCTGACTCTGCACTCTATTGCCCTGTGTGCATAGACATGGCAGGGCTGGAACACCCCATCACTGCACTTCTTGCAGCAAGTTAACTTAAACAGGGGAAGTTTAGATTGGATATAAGGAAGAAGTTCTTTAAGGGTGATGAGGCAGTGGAATGGGTTTCCCAGGGAAGTTGTTAATGCGCCATCCCTGGCAGTGTTCAAGGCCAGATTGGGCAGAGCCTTGGATGGCATGGTTTAGTGTGAGGTGTCCCTGCCCATGGCAGGGGGTTTGGAACTAGATGATCTTAAGGTCTTTGCCAACCCTAACTATTCTGTGATTCTATGATTCTAAGTTGCACACCGCTGCCACTCCACTGCTGCCCACCTACTTACCTGCTGGAAACTTGTGGATAATTTAGTAAGATGGTCTCTGTGTGCCAATTATGTTGAGTGTGGAGACTTTAAATCCCACCATTTTGGTGTAATAATTCAGCACTTTATTGCCATTTTTGCTAGGGTCTGAGATCCTGGAGGTGTTGCTCCAAGCCTCTTACAGGTTGGCTGGAGGGTCTTCTGTGAGCAGCTGGATCTGGATCTGCCTCTGACAGTGTTTCATCCCAAAGTATTACTGAACATTTGAAGGCTTCTCGTTTTTCTCTCAGCAAGACAAATTAGCAAAATATTAACGACATTGTTTATCAGTAGGAATAGAGAGGGAATGGAAAAAATCATTACATTAGGAGTGTCCTCTGTGTAAAGCTGTGAAGTCATTTTCATCCACTCTCACACTGTAGGCCGGCGTTGCCTTCAGCTGTAATTGTATTCTTATTGCTATGTGAATAATGTTGCTCACTGGAAAGAATATTTTAAAAGAAATGTGCTTTGTGTTAATTAAGAATTATTTATATACTAAAGCTGATTGTGCTGTATTAAATGTGATGTTTATCTACAAGATGACTAGTAGATGTCAAAGGACCCCCTATGGTTCCTTTCAACCTGAATACTCTATGAATCTGTGATTCTAGACTGTAAGTTAAAATATATGAAATGTGATTTTCATTTGTAATTTAAAGTTATATTTTTCTTAAATATATAGTCTATATATAGAAATAGAAAAAAATTAGTATCTTATCATAATGATTAATGTATTTGTCCTCTAGTTCCAGCCTTAAAATTGTCTCTCTTTGCACTAATGTATATTTTGGTATTGAGATTAAGGTGAAAAATTCAGGGTAAGTGACGAAGTATTAAAAATATATCTGAAAATTATTTATTGCCTAATAGGACATGCTGAAGAACAGAAAAATTTAAACTGCTGTATATTTATGCATTGGTGCCTGACACAGTGTGGATTACAAAGAAATAGCTCTCTCTACATGTGTGAAATGCCAAATGGTTTTCCCCACAGCATGGGAATGAATCACCTTGCAATACATGACTCCAGTAGTTAGAAGCCTTCACAGTATGTAACAAAAAAGTGGCATTCATTTCATCCGGATAGTAGCCAAGTCATACCTAACTTGTATATGTGTGTGTGTGTATGTATGTTACGATTATTTTGCTGTTAGTAAAGCAAAAAGACTCTGGGCCTGATCTTTCTTTTTTGGCACGGGTTCAGGGGGCCTGGTCAGAGCAAATCCAGATGAGCATGGGTGCCATACTGGTGGGCACCAGCCCGTCCTGACACTTCACTAGCAATTAACCATCCAGAGAGTTGCTGCCTTGTGCTCTTTAATGGCCCAGCTACAGTGCGATGTGTGAAACAGCAGTCGGAGCACGGAGGAGACACTGCAGGCTCTTCCTGTGGAGGCTGGGTGATATGTAACCACCGACAGGCAGATGGCACCAGCTGGATATCTAATTTATAGATAAATTGGGATTTGTTGTTATGAACCTGTATGATCACATCCATTCATGGTGCTGTGGCCCATAGAAGTAACGCAGCCTTTGGCACAATTATTACCTTCATAAAAAGTATCACTGCAGAGCAGTGACTGGCTTAAGCTGGGCAGAACAGTTGCCAAAGTCTTCTCCTAAGCAGCGCTGCCTGTGCACAGTAATGTGTAGCTCTCAGAGACTGCACTGCACAGTGATGGGCCAGGGGAAACACAGGCTGGTCTGATGGAGGTAATGGTATGGTTTTGCCTTGGGAATCTGCTTCATTTTATGTAATCAGCGGCCAGCATCTTGTCAGTCTTCTTAAAAATAAACATGCTCCACTAACAGCAAAAAAGCCCAAAATAAGCAGGGATTAGGTACCTGTCCAAGGAGAATTGTGGTGTGCTCACGCAGATTGATGTGGTAATCACCTCTTGCAATCAGGCCGTGGGACATGGGGCACTTCTTCCGTTTGATACCCACGTGCGAGTGATGATCTGGCACTTCCCCATCACCATCTGTGCATCTAGATCAGAAATGCCGACAGCAGCAAGGGCTTTGAGCAGAGGGGACTCCATAGTCAGGCTGCAAAGACAGCTCAGGGGAGGATGGTGGTTTATTTTCTGAAGAGCAGCCGGAGTCTGTGTGTGATGGATGTTAATGTGTAGTACCTTATGTAAACTAGTTTCTTGATTTTAACTGTTTCTAGAATGAAAAGTTGTTGTCAGTTTGCTCAATACTGCAGATCAAACGTTGTAAAAGAAAAAATTATATTTTTATTCAAAATATTTTTGTGACATGAATGGAAAGCTTCTGGTTTATTTCTTGAATATATTGTGCAGAGTTGCTGTAAGAAGGATATGTTTTCTAAATGAAAGAATGAATGTTAACACTGCTTTTATAACAAACTCAGAAAGGAAATAAAGATATTTTATGTAACAAATTGTAACATGATCTTATTTTAATCTGTCCAATTTCTCTGTCTGCAACGTGAAGTACAGAGTACCTCAGGAGAGGCTATTTATAATAACTCTGCAAGGAGTTTGTGTTGCTATTTGTTTTTCCAATGCTGCATGAATCATAAATAACTGTAACTTTTGTTGGAGATTACTGGGGCCTGTATCTAAACAGAGGTTTTCCAACAGGCCTAGGGCTTTGGAGGGGTTTTGGTTCTTGGATTTTTTGTTGTTTGGTTTTTTTGGGGTTTTGTAACTATTGCTATTTAAAAAGCCTGTGGAAGTAACCAGTATAACTAACATCCTATCCTATCCTATCCTATCCTATCCTATCCTATCCTATCCTATCCACTACATCCCTAACCTAGGATATATAGTGTACTCCTCACTAATTTTTAATGGCATCAGTCCTTGCAGGGAAGGAATGGACCTAGGCAGCACCTTCTCAGTCCTATGTGTTTGGTTCTCAGGAGCCAGAGGAGCCTCCCAGCCGGAGCTTCTCCCCAGCACTGTGCCTTGCTGGGGTGCATATCCAAGCCGGAGCGGTGCCGAGGCCCAGGCACCTCCGGAGCAGGACATACGGCAGGGCTCAGAGGAAAAGCAGAACCGGTGGTGTGTCCTGGTGGGATGCTGACTGAAAGGTGTCTTGGCTCTCAGCAGTGAGCTGGCTGTTGCATTGCTGCCTTCTGCGCTCAGAGCCCTGTAACAGGCTTTGGGCAGGGCTGTAAACCAGCAGGGCTGCACAAACACAACACCTGACCCAAGAAATCTGGTTTTCCTCCTGCCAGAGGGAGCCGCGAATTGGCCGTGTTTCCTTCAAGAGGTGTAATGGTATGAACTACCTGCGCTGTAAAGTTTTATGGGGTGACAAAGTTTTGTAGCCTGGCAACAGTGCAGTCGAGCTGGAGGCCATCGGATGCCCTGCCAGGAAAGGGAGGGAAGCAAGCCTGTGAGGAGGGCTTTCCAGCTGCACCCTCTCTGGTCAGCCCAGAGAGTGCTCCAGGGAGTGCCAGGCTGCTGCTCCTCCAGCCTGGGATAGGCATGATCCAGAGGCTTGGTGCTGTGGGAAGAATGGAGCAGGGCCAGCTCCAGCTCTCTCACCACCTCCTACTCCCTCTTAGGGTATATATTTATTTACATTTGGGCTATGAAATGGAGAGCTAAATACCAAGGTATGACATAGGTATGCCAGGGTATATAGTTTATTTATAAGACAAAATACCGTTTACAAGCAGCCTTACAGATTTTTTGTTGATAGTTCCTACTTTGCAGCAACCCTTCTGCCTCCCTCTCTCCACTGGGATCAAATGGGTCTTTTTTCCGAAAGCTGAGAAAATAAATCCTCATAAAGTAAGCTGCCAGTATTGCAGTTGTCTCTTCTAGCACTAGATGAGTCTTTAAGTCCTGTTCTGATGGAAGTTGGTGAATTTTACACACATTTGTAAGTTATTTATCTGCCACATTGCTGCAGGTGCTGTAAGCGGATATTGCCTTTCCTTGCACCTCGCAGCGGGAGGTTGCATGGTCCTGCACTCGGCAGCACGTGGTTGCTCCTGCTTGGTATTCACAGGCACATTCCTCCAGCTGGTGATATATTATTATTGGGCTGGAAGAAAAATAATGCAACCAAGCTCTTATTATTTTGTCCTTTTATCAGTTTGGTCATATTAATGTGGGATAATCATTATATAAATGCACAGGAGATGCCGTCAAGGACACATTCATTTTTAAAGTCCTCCGATGCTCTTGTAGTTCATTCATTCATCTTCTGTCTTTAATTACAGCAAGTGATCTCAGTGGCACTTAAAAGATTAAATTACTCAATTATTTGAAAAACCCAAATGCAATAACTGTATCATCTCTTTTCTGATAAATATCAGTGATTGCTGGAAAAGGTTGCCCAAGGCAAGAAACACTGGGAGGCCAAGGAGGCCATTTTGTAACACTTTGGCTTAGCCCAGTGATACCCATTTAATTTTTCATTATCTGCAACCATTATTTTTACTTGCATTGATAAAAACCACAAACTTTTCCATCGCTGTCCTGGTGGTTTCAGGAGGGTGTGCGGAATGTCACTGCTCAGCTATTTACAGATGTCCTGGCACCCCCTTGACTGCAGAGAGAATGACATGAGCCCACTGGATGATAACCGCAACTCAAAAGGGCATGAGGCCATCTGCAGCAGCAGAGCTTGTCCTTCCTCACCATCAGCCCTACTACTCACCACAGATCCCAAATACAGCCGCTGAAGAATGGGAAGTTTTCCCTAAATCAGTTTTTTTGCCTCTTTTCCAAAGCAGCAGATATTCAGTGAGCCCAAAGCTGCAGGCCTGGGTAAGGGGTGCGGGCTGATGTGATCCCTCCTCCCTGGGCCAGGAGGAAAGGGACGTGACTCTTCAGGAAAAGACAAATACAGGCTGAAGATCTGAAATCCTGCACTTTCTCTTCATAGGGTGAGTTCTGTGTTCCTGTCCCATTGAGAGCCAGCCAACTGGGCAGAACACCAGAGGAGCCATGGACCCAGGGTGATCTCCATCTGCAGCCCCGGTGTGCTCATTGCTTGTGCTGGTTAGCCAGCAGTGTGGCACAAGGATGGATGTTTGGTGCTGATAGACTCCCTGCTTTACCTCCATGGCAAGTCTCTAAACTGAAAGAGTCTAGCGGGAAAGCAAGGACTGAGCGTGTGGACAAGCCAGAGCAGCTGTGGTGCTTCTGACCCTCCTGCAATGAACACCAAGCTAGGCCACAGTCACTGAGGTGCAGTGGGGTGGCCGAGCGGGCTGGCAGACCCTGG
>JANHGB010043450.1:0-16530 GCA_026283785.1 Coracopsis vasa | reverse complement strand
GGCTGCTGCCCCACATGGATCTGGGGTTAGGCTGCAAGCAGGCACCCTGCTAGCATCTGTCCTGCATGCGTGGTGGGGCACTGCTGGCCTGCAGATGCTGCTGAGGGGTTACTGTTGTCTGCTCCACCACCTGTGGTTCCCACGTTTATTTAATTAAAGGAGGAAAAAAAGGAAGTAATTCGATACCCGTCCTCCCAAGGCAAAGGAGTCCTTCCAGCAAGGAGAGGGCCAGGCGAGGTCTGCGGAGGGACAGATGGCCCTGCGGCTAATTTGCTCCCATAAATTGCAAGCTGTTGCAAATCCTGGCTGTAACAAGTGCTGGCTCCGTGTTTCAGCCATGTGTCTGTCTGCTAGGAGCAGGTGAAAGAGAAAGAGCAGAGTCTGCAGTTTTAGGCTGCATTTCCCTAGTGCCTTTTGCAGAATCAAGTATTTTGATTGAGAAATAAGCCGTAATCCTCTGTCTGGCTGCCAGCAGAGCTCCATGCAGCTGCTCTGGCCAGGCAGGGCAGTCTCCTGCTGGAGCAGAAGCTCTTGCCACAAAACGAGGTATTTTCTCGTTAAAGCGCAGTCACAGCGGGACCTGATCTTGTCTCCTTGCAAACGGCTGCCAATGAACTCCACACTGCAGTTCAAGTCTCTGCTCAAGGCAAAGAGCAGTTCACTGCATTTAAGCTGCCTTTAGCCTCCCCATCTTGCTGGACACACACCCCGTGGGAGAGGATCAAAAGCCCCAACTTGTCATTGCCATGCGACTGAGGAGCATCTGTGCAGTGGCATGGGAGCCTGGTTATTTTCCTGCTCTCACCTTCCTACCTCTTTGGAGGAGAGGATCAGAAATGACCTGTCCTCACCCTGGCACTTTGTCCCTAGTGCGAGGCGTGGGACAACTAAAGACTCAAGCCTTGGCTGGCTGGGAATGCCCAGCTGTTTCAGCTGGGTATTGGACCACTGATTGCTTGGCCACAATCCACCTGCACTGAAGGCTGAACTCTGTGGCCTTCTGGGCAGCCTGGGCTGGGTGAGCAGTGCAGACAGGCATGCTGGGACCAAGCGGGGAAGAGGGCATGTTGGGCTAAAGAGCTGGGCCTAGGCAGTGGAAGAGAGCAGTTTAAAACTGCTACCTGTGGGAGGTCAGTAGTAAGGTAGTGGCATAGACATCCTAGTTTCAGAGTCAAAGGGGTGGGAGAAGTTAAGTGTCCAGGTTACTTTTTCTGTAAGAGATGCTAACCTTTATCAGAGCCATAGAGGCTCTGGTGTCCAAGTCCTGTGAGTGGAGTGTGTGAGGCCTCCCCAGCATTAGCCTGTAAGACAGGCAAATAGTTCGCTGCAGTGTTGTAATGCTTTCCCTGTCATTTACTCATGAACCCAAGCACAATGCTCTGCTCTGTGTTAGCCCTTGAGTTCCACCTACCCTTGTGTTTGCCTGAGCTGAATTTCTTGCACACTGAAGTAGGACAATCTACAGTCACAGAGTGCTAGGTGGGATCTGTTCTGCATCCATTGCTGCTTTGGGGGAAAACATTAGCTTTCTGCATAGTATAGCTGAGAGAACCATGGTACTGAGGGTCACAATTTAAACTGCACATTATAAGAAAGTCCGAACACCCACTTTGCTATTAATCTGGGGTTTGATGCCCCATATTCCAGGTCCTGTCACACCACAACATATAACTGCAGTTGTAACAACATGGCATGCTTGGTGTAGGACCCAGCCAAATAAGAATTGGCAAAGAATTGGAGACAAGTACTTCCTTTCCGTCCAAAGTTTAATACTGAGCTTTCCCTGAATGGTGGGCCACAAAGGCTTATCCCCTCGTAGATGGTCTCTCATAGCTGACTCCCTGCTCTGCATCCTGTTTAGAGACTGCTTCTTTTGAGAAATGGAGAGAGAATTGGAGAGATACAGGTCCATCCAAAGGGACATCTATTCCATCTGTAGACTTGAGTAAAACAAACCAGAGTAATCATTATCCTGCTGTTGCATCTTTTTCTCTTTTGCAGTGGCTTGATGGATTTGACATGGTGGAAGTTTGATGATGTGAACCTAACGTTCAGCAGCCCAGCTTGAGTCACTGTTATGAACCTAGACTTAGTTTATTGACAAGAACATAGCTGCAGAAACATGGTGGAATTCAGTGGGAGTCAGGGATCTAATGCTGTTGAGGACCTGAGTGTAACTTCCTCAAGCCAGCAATCCTAGCTTAATGGCTTCTTTGGAAAGCATATATTTGTTAGGAAGTTCATGTATATTTATGGACACTATATGATAGGTATAATGGGCAACAATATAATTTTGAGCCTAAAATCATTATTAAAGTCTTGTATCAGCAGAGTTTAGTGTACAGGAGGCTGCAATAAAGCAAGTAAGAGCTTAAATGTACCACTTTGTTTTCTGCCCATGGATGAAATGAGTGCACAGAGGAAACGTGATTCTTTAGTGTATGCAAATTTATTCAACTCTTCCATTATTTATTTACACCTGATGACTGATACCAACAGATGAGGTAAAAATATGAGGTATTGGTATAACATTTTAAAATGTAATTATCATAATGTATTCTCAAATGGCAATGTAACAATACAAAATACTGTGGTAGCTGAATGGTAGACATGGCATAATGTGCATTTTAAAGAAATCTTATGTCATTGACACATGGCTTAGAGATACCAGAAGCACATGACAGAGCTTCTGCAAGGATAGGGAGACAACCCCACCTTCTAATGGTGGCAGGTGGCACAGGGTTCCTTCCAGCTGAGTGATGACTTATCAGACAGGATAAAACCACTGTCCAGGCTTTCCCTTCATTTCCTTAAGAAATTATTTACTGCCAGAAAATTGCCATTCCCAGGGCCAGAAATTCTGTGCCCATTAACACTGAGGCACTATTGTATTAATTAATGCAAACTAATGTAGCAGAAGTGCTCCAATTGCTCATGTTTTCAGCTCATGTTTTCAGAAAACAGCCAGCATGAAACCTGCTGCCCTGGCTACAGGCATTTGGGGAGGAGGTGCTGGTTTCTGGGATTGGCAGCCCCACTGGAACCAGGGGACTGGCTCTGCCCCACCAGCTCCCAAGCCACCACTTGCTCCTGGGAAGGCTGGACCTGGGGAGTGGTGCCCTGCAGCTGGCTGGTGACTGCCAGACGCCAACAAAAACACACAATAATTGCACATTGCAACTGTTGCTGGCCATAAACTCAAGGCAGAAACTCATGGGCAGCCAACCTCCCCGGTCCTGTGAGTTGCACAATAAAATGTGGGTGAGTCAGGTCATGGGGGAAAGATGACTGTGACTTTTTGGGGTCCTGCTGCTCCATGGAGACCTTGCCCCTGTACAAGCCAAGCTCCTATCATCTTGCTTCCTCAGATTGCAGGGTTGTTCCCTACCAGCACAGCCCTTATATATGTGCACAATGGCAGGTGGGACAATGCTCTAAGAGCTATCAAGGGCCACACATGGTCCATCCCACAGCCTGCATTCCTGGGGCAGATTCAAAGCACTGCTTTGAAGAGACTGCCGAGTTTACAAAATCTGTAGCTTCATGTAGGAAATGTATCCTGCTTAATTGACCTCATATTAAATCTTAGTGGATTTTGTTGGAAGGACTGAGCTAAAACACTGGCTATAAATGACTCAGCTGGTTTATGCAGCAATAAATAAAGTAAAAGTGAACAACTGTGATTAATGAACAACAGTATTAACAGGCTTGTACATTCTTATTGACTCATAGATGTAATATAGTTTTTGGTCATAGGTTAGTTAAAAACAAAATGAAACCCTGCTCCAAAGATAACATCAACAAATTATTATTATTACTTTTAAAGCATTGTTCCATTAGCAAAATAATAGGTCCCTGAAAATGAAATTATAAATAGGCTTAAATGGCTCCTACTCCTCATTGTCAGGGTCTAATCCTGCTCCCACCAATGCCTACAGAAGCAAGATCATGCAGATCAGTGCATTATAATATGAAAATGCTTGCTGTTACTATAAAAGCAATCTTTCCAAATATAGTCTGCATTTAGTCTTTTAAATCTCCAAGATTTGTTTAAAAGCTTAAAAAAAGTTTAGTTATTTGTATAGTAAGAATATTAAAAGGAATGGTGTTCATCTGCCTGTCTTTGTGTCCACTGGATATGGAAAATCTGCTTTGGAGTTCCTTACAATTAGCCATCTCTACAGGAGAAGGAAAGGACAACACAGAAACACTTACTCAGAACTTAGACAAAAGGCTAAAAGGAAAGAAAGAAAAGAAAGAAAAAGATTTACAGCTTAATAACTTACCAGTCTGATTTCAGACACCTCAGTACACATAGCACTATCTTGTACTCTCCAAGAATGAGCTGCACTTTGAATGCTGCACATAGTGAGGTTCTCAAGCGGCAGATACACCATTATTATAATTAAGGCAACAAGTAAGTTTTCAACACCTTGTACTAACAGTCACAATTCTGCAGCTGAATATAAATGGCCTTCAAAATGTCTGTCATCTCAGTTACATTTCCACATAATTTATTTGGTGAAACTGATCCACTCATTATTTTTTAACGTACAGTAACCTCCTACTTCCTTAGTTCTTTTAATTCTTCCTACATCTACTTCTAGGTACCTTCTCACAGCATACACAAACACAGAACATATCTGAGAACAGGCGTTTCTGTTATCACACGGATTATGCCTGGTAGTCCTGTGATAATAGCAAACACAGCTTATGTAGCAGTGACACACTAAGAAACAAGTGACAGATTCACGTAAGGTCCAACTGATGCAAGTGATTTGCACTGAGTTATATACAAAATAATTAATTTATACATATACATATATATAGATATAATATAGATAAATATATACACACTGTACATATTTTATTTACAATTAAAATATGCTTCTTAGAAGCCTTTAAATACCAGAGTTATGTGACACACAAGTAATGGCAATAGTCTGATTTTAAAGTACTAATGATAAAAGCTCTCTGAAGAAATGTTTACTTCAATAATAGAAATTAATATAGAAGGGATGTGGCGGGGGGAGGTGAAGTCTCCAGAATAAAAGAACTTTCCTATAAAATTCCTCTTTTGGCTTTGTACAGACCCAGGTCTGGTCAGATTTCTACAGCTTAAATAAGACCTTTGCTTTCAGTATTCCTGTTCCTGCCAGACCCCGATTTACGCTCACATGCTCTCAAGAACACTCCCTCAGATTTTTGTTTCTGGTCCCTCGGCAATCAGAGGCTGAAATGAGTTTCTGATCCTGGCAACTTCTGCTGCGCACAGATGTCCAAAGCCTTTGTTGTACCACTCTGGGGAATGTCCTCTGAAGAAATGGAAAGAGAATTATTGAGAAACTCAAATACTCTAGAAATATGCCCATGGGAACAGGCTCGCCATGCTTCCTACTCCCCGCTGCCAGTGGTAATGGTGAGAACTTTACATACTTGTCACTGTAAGTGTACTATGAAGTTCTCCCTTGCAGTAATCAAATAAGCAGACTTTATTGCTGTGTCACATTGTAACAGCTGTAGATGCTGAACAGAGAAAAGAGCTTGGTGGATAGAAAAGACTGCAGGAAGACTCCAAAGCAGCAAAGCTACATTGACCATGTCCTCTGTTCCCCACACCTCCCCTCCCTGAGCTGGAGGTTTTTGCCCTGCTGAATCAACATGTGCTTTTTGCAGATGGGATACTTACTTTAGGTCAATTCTGCAGATGTGTGTTAGCCTAGCTTTTCCTGAGCCACATGGCTCTATCAAGTACTGAGAGTCCATCACGATGGCTCGCACAGCTCCCATAAGAGGAGCCTCTTCATGCTCCACAGAGACGGCAACCAGCAGGCACATCCCCTTAGGCAAATCTGTCCTCCATGTCCTGCAGCAACACATTCAACACATTCACAATCACTTTAGTAATGAAACTTTTGGGTACAAAAGTAAGAACCAGAATTAAAGTTACAGTTTACTTCCTGCCTATCCTTGTTGCGCCTGCAGTGCCACTGTGTCTAGGAGTCCCCAGCAGTTTCGTGTTTCGAAGCCGGGAGTCTGACCATTACGTGGTCAGACTTATCTGACCCATCTGTTGCTGCAGACTCCAGGTGGAGAAGTTTTGCTTCTCCACATGAGCATTTTGCAACCATTATGTCTTAGAGGGCTTTCTACAGACAGACAGAAGTTTTGGAAAGCAGATAAAGTGAGCATAAGGCATCCGGCAAAGGCTCAAATGTTGCATTGCACCTATGCAGACTTATAGACAAATACAGTTTAGCACAGCAGAAATCCTCTCTACAACTCATTTCTGAAACTCCCAGAACATGTTTCAAGAGCACCTGAATTAAAAATCAAAATGTCCTTTAATTTTTTCCTTCTTCCAGATCTCTAGCCTTACATGCTGCAGAAGTTTTCCACCAAGTTCAGGAGACCTAGGCTGCAACAGAATCATAGAATCAACTAGGTTGGAAAAGACTTTTAAGATCATCAAATCCAACCTTTACTCCAAGACTGCCAAGTCCACTACTAAACCATGTCACTGAGGGACTCATCTCATCTACACAGCTTCTGAATGCTTCCAGGGTTGGTGACTCCACCACTTCCCTTAGCAGCCTGTTCCAATGCCTGACCACCCTTTTGGTGAAGAAGTTTTTCCTAATATCCAGTCCAATCCTCCGGTGATGCATTTTTCAGTTGTTCTGTAAGCATTCTCTACATATTTTGCTGTCTCACATTTTTGTCATCTGCCTCAAACCTCACAGGATAGGTCTATGCTTTCCTATGCTGTGGGAGAGAAATTCCCACTGTGCTGCTGTGTTATGTGCATCATCTTGCCATGGACTCTCTGAGACGGGGATTAATGCTACCTTGGGAAGTATCATGTTTTAGTAGGTAAGCTGCTTTCAAGAACTGTTGAAGTTTGGACTTCAGCAGATAATTTTAACATTCTGCATTTTTCATACATGAAACTGAGCTGTTATTCAAGAAGGAAGATATTTCTTCTAAAACTTCAGAAGCTTTTACATGTGTCTGTGCATTAATAAAAACTATAAGCTATCTTGGCAGATGAAACACATGGAAAGTAGAAAAATCACTCCTCAGCTCTACTGTGAAATGCTGAACCATCTACTGTGAATGCCTGCACAGTGCTTAGATGTGACCACATTATTTTGGTAGCCAGGCAGCACTTACTTGAGCCATTTATGAAGTGGAAAACTGTTAACCCAGACACTGCAGAAGACTTACAATTCCTATTCCTGGTTATACAGGTTTAAGCCAGTTTCTACTTCTTTATTTTACAGTAGTAAAAACGGGCATGGTACCTTAACTCAGATTGATGCCATGATACTTAATGTACATTAAACATTTGAGGAGTCTTTAATGAAAAGCGATGCCTCTGCAGGGCAGCTGAGAGGTGTGTCAGATCCTAGGCATATGAAACGTTGCCCCTATCCTCTTACCATTAGTATTCTTGAGGGAGCCTAATCCCCTTGTTATGACTATAGAATTGAAAGAATAAAACAACAACTAAATTTATCCTGTCGCATCCAGAACTTTGATTGGGAGGGAGAAAATTGCTGTCTGTTAAAATATATTTATTCATGTCCCCAGAGGTGCACTGTAATTTCACTGCCCACTTCCCACCAATCATAAGGTATCAAACTGACTGTGATATTGTTGTCAAACCTTGCTGTAGACTTAATGATATAAATCAAAAGAGATAAACAACAGAATCTGACAGATCTGCCTGACAGCTGTTTTTAGCCTTTAAAAACCCACCAGGATCCTGTTTTATGATATGTATTTCAGTCCTTGGGGGTCATTCTGCCTGGGTTAGTGAAAAGAATGAGAACTCAATGGCAAGATTTTTCTTTAAGTGATGTGACTGCACAGCAGGTCTTTAAAGGACACAAACCACCGTGAAACCTAATAGTGTGAAGTAAGTAGCAAATAAGAGGACAGAATTACAGCCATCAAAACCTCTCTGACGATCCCAGACAATCTTCTCAGTGCTATGTGGAGAGCCAAATTTACCACTGATTTAAGTCCATAATGTCATATATGAAAATTAACTATAAAATAATTAATTTAGCCCAGTATACTGTGGGAAGGCAAAGGAAATAAAGCAATGGGAGGACTGGTGTTTTAACATTATAAAGAACTTGCAGAAAACATTTTTAAAATCTTTCCCTAAGAGTGCCAATAATTCTTTCCTTATATGGACAATATCTGCATGTTGTCATTCTCTGAGAGAACAGTGAAGTTCATAAAAGGGATGTATGATCATAATTATATTTTATTGGGCTCATCTTTTTCCTTCAATCATTACCTCTAATACAATTCTGACTCACTGTACTATTTCCTTTGTCAAAACTGCTTTGTATTTCTCTGGTGCATCCCTTTAATCAAAGAAAGCAGAGACAAGGAACAGGAATGCACAAATCCTGCAATAAATAACTGCAGAACTGACCCTGTAAGTGAAATATGTCAGCAGCTCCGCAACAGCTCCAAGTAAGCAAAGGGCCAGGATTTCAAAGGCAGAAGGTGCAAAAGAGGATTTTTTTTGTCTGTTCTGTACAGGCAGACAGACAACAGCAGAACTGGGACTGAATTTGGAATATTGGTACACAACTACACATTTGAGAGATGTGATCCCCTGGAATACAGTCAGAATATATATCTTCTGCCTTTCTTTGTTCATTTCCACATTAGTATTTTTATGGGTTAGCATTTCTTGGTCTACAAAGACTCCAACTGCAAATCTAAAGTAACAACTTATATAGACACCGAATAACCACCTTCGCTTACAAAAGTCACTATCTTCTCTACTAAACATTTGGCTCTTCTACATCAGACATTCCCCAGGGAATGGCAAAAGCAGTGTAAAAACCAATTGGGTTCTATTTGCTCTGTTTTGACAACAAACAAAGCTAGGAGAGAACAGCAGCTATTATCAGACATCTGTTCTAAGGAAGAAATGATATTTATGGCCTCAGGAGTGTGTGCTGCTCAAATTACATCAGACGAAAGGTCAGCATGCTCTAGGTGAACAATTTTAATTCAGTTTGAGAAATCAACACTGCTGTCCAGAAGCAGAGTTCTCGAAGCACCATTACACAGATGCAAAGGCTGAGATAAGACTGAATCTTCCTTGTATGCAATGCAGGAAGTAAAGGTACTGAAGAACTGTCCTTTAGCTCACCTTAGAACAACAAAGTCTCGGATGGGATGAGGAGCCATGCTATTCAAAACGTACTGGTAAACTTCTGTCTGCTTGTCCAGGCTCTCAACCACCTTCCACTGTAAGAAGTCCTCATCCCAGAGGTGACGCTCTCTCAGAACTCTGTTCAGAACAACTGATGGGGGGGCTTCAACTTCCACTGAGGCTTTCCAAAGCCTTAGTGGGTTCCCATCCCCAACCTGGAGTAAAGGAAGAAAGAATATAAATGCCCATGAATGATATGCCTAGGGTAAGCAGAGGATAACTGAGGACAAAGTCTTGATATGGGTGTCTGACTTCAGCTTATTAGCATGCCTATTTCCCTGCTAATCATTACTATTATTGCTTTTGCTGTTGCTTTACTGTATGTGAAAACATCTGCATACTAGTCCTGGATGGAAAACTGAAGTCAGATTTCTGCTTTCACATCAGTGTATACCAGGAACAGTTCCCACAGTACCAGTGGGGTTGCTGTATTATTTCTTGTGTGACAGGCACTTTTTCAACCCCAAGCATCCCAAGTTAATACAGAAAATGTATGTAGAAGTAAAGAGAAATGAAAGGAGAGCCTGAAACCTTGGGCTGGAGTAAAGCTACCACCTTGGGCAATCTGATGCACTAGTTGGGACTGAGGACCCATTAACCCTCCCGGTTAATTGATGGAAGAGCAGAACACACGCTGATTCAGTTTTGTGTCAGGTACACAGATGTTTGCTCCTCAAAATAGCTGCAAGGGAGATATTGGGAAAATGCCTTTCAAAGACGTAACCCACAAACTGCTAATTCTTCCTAGCTCATGGTTCCTGTTACTTGTTATACCTCCATAGCATGCAATAAGGGGAGCACAAAGTGCTGGGCTAAGCACAAGGTGAATATCCTAAATTCCACACAAAGAGCTTTTCTGCATGGTTTTAGAGGTCAGATTTCAGGCAGCAAACAAGTTAACTGTAAGCACCAGATCTTGCAAGCCCTGATTTTCCAACCCCTCCCTACCCTAGCATCCTTGTACAGCAATGTGAGTGCTCTCATATCAATCTAGTACTCCAGAAATCTCCAGAGCCTCCCACAGGCCCAGGTTTGTGTCCCTAGAAACCCACCTTTCACCTCAAATTATTTTGTTGTTATAATTCCTTCTCCCCAGAGCTCCCAGTTCCCCAGTTCCCCTGCCCCAGAGCCCAAGGAACTCCCAATCCCTTCTGTATTCTCACATGCCAGACCTGTGCACGCCCCTATTCACTCCCTCCCCTCTCTCACATCATTGTCCCACCTGAGCCCTGCTACTCCCTCCCCAACCTCCCGCGGTCCCTCACTGGAGGCACCACTCACAGAAGCTGGCTACGAACCAGAGTAACTGCAATTTCTTTGCCTTAACAGAGGGGTTGCATTACCCAGACAGGGGTAATGCTGCCTCCTGCCCCCTCACCATCTAGATCATACACTCTTTCCAGTGTTCTTCCCCATAGTAACTAGAGTCACCCACCCCAATCTATCCCTCCTTTCACTAGCTTCTGCTGTTTTGCAGACCTCTGTTTTGCCATTGCATTTCTACTAGCCCTGAACTCCAGTGTCTGCAGGGACCCTGCAGCACCTTCCTCCTGATCGCACTGGTCTGGCTTTCCCTGCAGAAGTGATGGAGCCAGGAACAACTTCAGAAATTTTGATAAAAGTTGCAGATATCAAAAACCCACTGGAAACATGGATAAGAGGATCAGGGATAAAACTGGTCGTGTGGCTGGCCTGGCTAAGTAAAGCAGTGGACAGCCTGAAGAGCTTTTTTAATACCTGTGTTCTGCTGTGTTCTCCAAACTCCTGGCAAACAACAGGAGATAGCCAAAGAGCTTACCCAGGCAATGTTATCTGTTGTTTAAAGTCTCAGCTTGCTCTCTGCTTGTGTTGTTTGCTGTACCACTTTAACTATTTTGGAGACTTCAGCTTGATTTGTGTGCCTTTTTCTGGAATCTCATACTTTAATCACTTATCTTACATTTTAAATTGCTTTTGGTAGTCTTTTTTAAAAAATCCTGTGCCTCACCAGACAGAAGGGTATGTATTTAGCCATGCGACAAGTCACAGTGTCATGCAGCTAGGATGTATTTTGCTTTGGTTCCCTTATTGCTTCTTCCACGTCTCCCCAAATTACCTTTTTGTAGGCAAGTTCTGTGTTCTCTGTACTGGAACATGTGACCCATCCTTTGAATTTCTCTTTTGCTTCTTTCTGAAGATTCTGCATGAGATTTTCCAGGTACGTCTGATAGTTCCCTCCTTCCTCATCCGCTTGTTTCCCAAGCTCATCCAGGGTGGGAGAATGCACTTCTGCATCTACATAGGAGTTTCGGGACTGGGTGACCATCTCATGTGGGACCTGTGCCACAGAAGGGTGGGAAAACACACAGTGAAGTTCTTACACTGAGAACTTTTCCTTAAGGCAATGTGTTTAAAGGATAATGGACCATTCAGCATCCAATTCCAGTAAGCTATGATCTGTAAAATGGATACCTATTTCTGTCTGCTTCTTACGCAAGATGAGAAAACAAAGGAGTATAATGAAACAGTCCATGGCTTAGAATAGCTCTACTCATGCAGAACCGTATTAGACTGTTCAGCTGTATGTCAATACACCCATGTTACTCCTCTAGACCCCATAAATGTTGTCCTGTGCTTCTGGGGAAGGGAGATGTGAGTATTATCTCTCCTCCACCTACAGTGCAAGTAGGTGCAGGAATGACTGCATCTCCTTATGTGATTTTATTACATGACACAGAAATAAAGTGTATCAGCTCTTCCTTTTGAGACAAATAAGTTTCAATTAAGATGTTAAAGCATAATAATAAAATTAAATATTAAATCAGCAGATTTTGATCTTAATTAGACTAAAACTTCCTAATTCAGTCATCTGGGTTGAAAACTGCCACCCTGCATTTTCAATAGTTATGTCTTTGAAGGGAACAGTCAGAAATGAGATAAATAAACTTTAGATGAAGCAAGTTTACAAATAAGAGAGGCACCATCAACCTCTGAGCTAGTACAAGACAGAAAATGTAAGCATAAACATAAATACTTCAAAGGATGCTGCATTATGTGGCCATGAATAATGCCGTTTGAGTCTCCCACTCACCTCAAAAAGTTTGTTGCATTCCATTATCATGTGAGCAAGTCCCTGAGTAGCTGCCAGGTTTTCACTGAGGTCCTTCTGATCTGGCTTTCCTGTTGCATACTTTTTCTGTATGACTCTGTAATTGAATTCAGTGTCTCAGGTAAAAAGAGCTGAATCTTTTTATTATGAAAGCAAACAGCAGCAGGATGTTCCAAACATCAGCAAGAAAAGCCTATCTTTAGTTTTCATTTATCACAGATTGCTCAGACAGTTGGACTTTTCAAAGGAAAAATGTTTACCTAAAATATTGTTGAGCTAAAGGTAAAAGCAGGAAAGGTTATGCATGTCCTGCATTTGGTACTGTACATTTTGAAATGGATTTCTAACAGACATGATGTACATTGGTTTACATGGTTACTGCTTAAAGTGCTTGCTCAGACACTGATTATACATGTACATGACCAAGAATCCCAGTGTATTCTGCACCAGAACGGAGGGAAAAAAAAAAAGTCAGAAGTGATATCAAGTTGGGATCACTGATATTTAGTGGGGTCTATGCCCTGTTTAGTCTTCACTCACCATGTTACATGCCATCTTGATGTGGCCTGAAAAAAATTCTGTTTCCCCAAGAGGCAGAACATAGCCAGAAAATGCAGAGTGTAAGACCACTCACCGAAAATCTATGTATTAAAATCCTTTAAAACATGGTCAATCTTTGGCTTCAACCAGAGCAAAATAAGGCCCTTTCCCTTCATAGAAGCCAACAGTACTTATGCAAAACTCACTAGCACTCCATTGACACTTTGCATGGAAGGCAGGCACTGCATATCCACAACAGACAGCCAGAAATGCCTGAGGGCTTGTGAAAACATGTCCCGTGCATGTACAAGTGTGCTTCTGGCTCTGCAGCATAGGCTTTCCTCTCTCACTGAAGCCATGCCCCGTGTAATGTGCTGGAAAGCAGATGCTTTGGAAAATGTTATACTTCATACCCTGAGAAATACTGAAAGCATCACTTTGTGTTAAGGATATAACTATTAATAGCGTTGAGAAGAAACTTACCTTGGTGAGCTTTCTTTCTTCACTATATTGAGGTGGAAGAGGGAAGGGGCCAGACAAACAGCTATGTTCATAGGAGTCATCTGGTTCTCCTCCACAGAGGTGACATCGCTCAGGAAGCACAGCAGAGTCTGCAGAACCTCCCGGTTCTCATCAGACATCAGCATGATGGCTGCCTGCACTGCCTGCAGCCGCTGCTCCTTGGGGACATCTGGGGAAAAGCAAGTGATGTTCAGCAGGTCAATTGTAAGATCAGATAAGGATCCAGCAACAAGACAGAGTTAGCACAGGCATTCACGCTCTGGGAATGGCTCTGAGAATGCCTCTGAAGAGGCAGATGACAGGGACCAAGGGGCAAAGATGTTGCTGTAAGGCCATGGTATTTGCTCCTCCATCAAGCACGGTTCACCTAGCCAGTGCATGACATTTATCTGTTTGTTTGAGAGGCTGTTCTCCCAAAAAGAGACTGAACTTCATTTAAAGTTTATGAAGGGAGAGCAGTACTCAGTACTTATGGTATTTTTCAAGTTCTTTTGTCCCCTGGGAAGACAGTTCAAAAGTCTTCAGGAAAATACTTATACTTGTGTCCTAAACCATAAAAGGTTTAATGAAAGAAGTAATGGATATGCTTAAATAGCACTTCAGACAGATCCATTTCTAAAACTACCATAAGTTTTCTCAGTTTAGACTTGAAGCCCTCCTCTGGGTATTACATATGCTCGATATAATCGAACAGAAGAAGAACAAAAGCAGATTTACAGTACAGGGAACAGCCAGCTTTTAAGCTCTGCCTGCTAGCCTTGTACAAGCACTTTATTTTAAAAGCTTTCAGACATGAATGACAAACTAAACACAGTCCAGTGCTTCCAATTTTCTAGAAGTGACAAGGCCAGGTCTTTCTGAGAAGTCAGAGGAGTCCTCGCTAAATCCATCCAACATGTCTTTTCTCCCCACGTACTCTCCTGGTACTCCCTCACCTGTGCTGTGTACTAGTGGGCCTGATGCATAGAGACGACTTCAAGTCATAGGTAAACATTAGGCAACTGAGAGTTTTAGGGAAATGGAAAATGTTTCACTAATGCCATGCCATATAGATTACTACACGAATCATTTCATCCCCAAGCCTCTGCCTTACAGCAAATCAAGCCATTCTGGTTTTATAAAAAAGATCTTCAGTGCAGATCAGAAATCCCTTGCCAGTATACCAAGAGAGGAAAAATCCTTCCTAACTTCACATTAATAATTATTTAAACTGGATGAAGGGGAAGAAAAACTCCCAGCTACAGATTTATTCAATTGCAGACATTACGAAATACAATTGGTATCCTAGCAATTTTCAACATTTTTCTTTCCGTGAAAGGAGTTTTGTCAGTACTGTCTAAAACAGAAAAATATGTTTGTTGTTGGTTGCATGGAAAAAACCCCACTACTCATTCTTAATCCAAACATTTGTCTACAGAGCTCATCTTTTCCTGTTCCCATGTTGGATTAAAGAGCCTCATCCTCAAGTCTACCCTGAAGTATTTTAAACTATTGGTACACTTGAAGAAAATCTTTCCTGGCAGTTTCCCCCCACCCCCAACCAGTGTAAAGAAGAGTTCTTCAGACTTCCTCCTGCAGTACCACATAGGATTACTGTCAGTCTGTGCCACTATTTACATTTTTTTGTTGGCTGGTAGTGATGTTTCACCCTTTCACCATTCAGCCTCATGGCTGTTGTGAATTCTAATGCCAGGTGCCCGAGTCAGACCGGGGGGGTTCCCCAACACCAGTGACATTGAGATCTGCCACATCTCTCTTCCTTTGGCAAGGGGGTAGTTTACTTGGAGTCTCTCCTGTGCCAAGATAGGGCATTTCCCATTTTCATTAAACAATAGTCTGAAAGTCATTTGTTTCCAAGGACATGTAGAACACGTCCTTCTAGTGGATAATCTTCTCCTTGGCCTCTTCACTACAGCAACAATTGTGATTGCCATTTTATTATCACTAAACATTTTATTATCACTGAACAAGCTTATCAATGTAAGCATAGACAGACAAAAACTGCGACTTGTAATCAGGAATGAAGAGGGGGAGATGTTCCAGGACTAGGTGCCAAATGTTCACTTCCATCCCAAGATGTCATATATGACCAAGTCCACTGAATTTATTTGCAATGCTGCCTCTCACATGCAGGATCACAGCATTTCTCTACCAGCTGCAAGACACTGTTATGTTAAATACATTAGTGACTATGCGTCACAAGACAGATTTTTACAGTAAAGGGAGGCAAAGGAAGTAACATAAATTCTTTAGCACTGGGATTATACAGTGTTTAAAAATGGCTTTCTATTGTTTTGGCAGCTGAAATGTCTGCAAGTGAAAAGACTAGACGCACTTCTCTTTAGTGCATCCAATTATTTGGCTTAGGCTGGCTGGGTATGCTGCTCTGTATCTGATAGAGCCCTGGCTGACTGGCCTTCATAATGGACGCTGTCAGGAAAAACTCTAATTCCTCTGGCTTCTCGGTATTTTCCTCACTGTTTATTTCTCTCTCAAGTCTGGAGAAAAAATACACAGTCATTTCCTTATTTACAGAGATTTTCATCATTCTGATACATTTGAGCTGCAGTTCTTGCTGAAGGCTGCTTATACTGAAATGAAGAAATCCACTGGCTTTTTTATTTTCTCTATGAGATCCTTACATAAAAGCTGAATATCTAAATGAAGGCAGCTTGACTCTTGCATGTAGGCATTATTGACTGTAATGAAAAGGTAAATAATCGAAAGTCACTGCAAGAAAAAGGACCGCAAAGGCACGTGTTCTTATGGTCAAATAACAATTCTCCATGCCCAGAAGACTCACTCATATTGAGATGCCTGCACGTCTTTTGCCCAGAGAGGTGGTAGATGTGCCATCCATAGAGACATTCAAGGCCAGGCTGGATGTGGTTCTGGGCAACCTGATCTAGTTGATGATGTCCCTGCTCATTACAGGGGGCTTGGACTAGATGATCTATGAAGGTCCCTTCCAACCCAAACTGTTCTAAGATTTTATGAAATGGGCCCACAGTTTAAATAAATCTGTCAAAAACTTGAGTCTTTGCATGTTTTATGTCATAGAATCATAGAATAGTTAGGGTTTGAAAGGACCTTAAGATCATCTAGTTCCAACCCCCCTGCCATGGGCAGGGAC
>JANHGB010043449.1:0-112120 GCA_026283785.1 Coracopsis vasa | reverse complement strand
ATGTGAAAGACAGTGACTAGGATAACTTCTTCTTGGGACAGGGAGGGTGGGAAGGGGCTCGGGGTGGAATTCTTGGGGGTTTTTTTGTTTCTGCAGTTTTATTTTGGCCTGGCCAATAACTTTAGTCATTTTCTGTGTACCAGGTATTGCCTGAAACGTGCAGATGATAAAAAAAAAAAAGGAAAAAAAAATGAAAAAAGAAAAAAAAAAAAGTTAAAAAAAATTTCATTTTCTATAATGATTCTGTGTTAGGCCAGAACTTGGTTATGTCACAGTATTAGCACTGCCTCAGTTAAAGGTTTAATTTTTGTTTAAACCTAGAAGTGCAACAACAGTTTTACCACAGTCTGCGCTCGCAGAACTAAAAAAAAAAAAAAAAAACAAAAAACAAAAAAAAGGAAAAAAAAATAGAAATAAAATCCAAACTACATATGTTTATTTTTTGTGCCTACCTCATTGTTTTTAATGCATAAAATAAAAGAGGTGGTTTAGTTTATACGTTTTTAGATGAAAACCATTAATGTCTAATTTAATCTTAATACCAAAACTACCAGATTGAAAGGTTTCCGACTGTTATTGCATAGCAAGTTTCAGCAGGAGGAGAGGGTGGTCCGTCGGGGCAATAGTGGTAGCGGTATGGCAGTGAGACACTGATTAATGTCATTTGCTTACAAAATTTGGTGAAGCAAGCGTTTTTTAAAACCAGTTTCATCCTTAATAGAAGTCTGAATTTAGCCTAAAACCAGAGGCTTCACTCTGCTAACACATGGGCTTAGTAACAGGCAGGTAAAAATAACTAGGCTAGTTCTATAAACTGTTAAATGTTGTAGGAAACATTTTGGGGCGGTGATGTTTTTCTTTTTAAGAATGCAATGCACTAAAACTCTTTTAAGAATGTAGTTAATACTGCTTATTCATAAAGACAGCGTATACCTGTGTTTAGATGTAAGATCCCAGCTCTGGCTTTTGGTTTTTTTTCTTTCTTTTTGTTGTTTTTTTTTTTTTTAAGTCAGTTTTATTTTATGAATAAGTTTCTGACATTTGTAATAAATGTCTTGAGAGTAATAATTTGTTTAATGGCTACATGTTCATTACTTGAGAAACCTTGAGTGTATAATAATCTGTTGGTGTTGTAATAATGCACAGTGTCACGATTCAGCCACTTTCCTTCTTGTTTTCACTTTTATTTTAAATTCCTTTAATTCACAATCCAGCCGCTTTCCTTTTTGTTTTCACTCCTTTTTTGCTTTGTTTTAATTCCTTTGGTGGGGTACTTTGTTGACAGCTGCCTTAAGCTGTTCATTCGGTGAACAGGCTCTCAGTGTTTCATGGGCTTTGTCTTCTGCTGCGGTTAACTTTCCTTCACGGCATGACAGGTAGGGCTTTTTAAACACGTATTCTTCAATTCAGTCAAGCCGATGGCTCGAGCGACTGGTCACACAATCAATTTAAGAGCCACGAGCACCCAGTGTGCAAAGCTCAGACTCGACAGACCCTTCTTTTGGTGTCAAATCTGACTTGCTGTAAATCCTTCAACCCCAATCAGCGTTGCTGCTGAAGACTCTCCTTCGAACATCGTAGACGGTTGAAAAGCGAGCGGTAAATGCGCACCGCCAGCGCGTATGTGTGTGCACACAACACCCTATCCCACCCCCCAAAAAAAGAATCACAACTCAAGAAAGCCTTACATTTGCTGGCGGAGGAATACCTAGAACTATTTTTTTTTAATTGTATGACTTTTGGATAGCGTTCAAGGTGAAGGATGTGTTCTTTTTGGGCCCGGTGCGGTCAGCCAGAAGAACGATCAGCCTTTTGTACTATAATGAACTAAAGGGGACTCAGAAACGCAACGTGATGGTAGACGTGGGTGTAATCACACAGCTGCCCTGTAGTGTAGTTTGCCAAAGCTGATTCGATCGAATGTCAGTCTGCGTGATTTAAATTCTTCCAGTGCTTATGTGGTCAAAATTTAATCTAGTCCTTGAAAGCTGATGCTATTCACCTAGAAGATGCTCCAGTACTGTAGGGATGCCCAGGTCGTGGATATGTGCTGTTGAAGTTTTGAGGCTCCAGGGAAGGGGGGAATCTCTTTCCTATGGTGGGCTGCCTGCCTGGCAGCTTCTGCCTCCACGGAAGTGCCAACGTGGCAAGGTAAAAACAGTATTACAAAACCACTACGTATACCAACACCGAACTCTTGAAACAGTGCTTCTGTAAGCAAAGAAGAAAAGAAAAGCTCCTAGGTTTAGTTTTAAGCTTTAATAAGTAATAATTTTCTGTATCTTTAAGTCAAAGTAACCCTAACTTGTATGACTGCAGTGTTTTTATTTTTTATCTTATGCACATGTTATGTTGGAGAAAATGTTTACAAAAATGGTTTTGTTACACTAATGTGCATCACATATTTATGGTTTATTTGAAAGTGATTTTTGTGGGTTTTTAGTTTTTCATAGTAGTAGTAGTACACTTTTTGTGATTTATAACCCCAAACTCTGCTGATTATAAAGATGCTAAACAATAATACAAAATGACAAACTGCATTAAAATTACTAATCGTAGAGCTGCAAAGCAGACTGGTGACAAGTAAAACACTCAGCCTTTTTTTTGCAGTGCTATCTAACTTGTCTTCTGTGTATTATGGAAATTACTGTTTTTTCCCCGTTTTTCCTTAAATAAAGTCAAATTGACACCTATTGTATGTGGAAAGTATTTTGAATATCCCCTGGCTGCAGAAATTGAGCTGCATGTTGCCTAATTGCATGTATCACAAGAGCAAAAGCCTTATTGTCAAATCTCGTAATTCTAGAGACTTTGACAATAAACATGGGCTTTTGAGGGCTTTTCTCATTTTCTGTTTTTTTTCCCTTAAAGCCCTGTCTCCTGGTTCATTTGCTTTTTTGAGAATTATAGTTTTCCTCTTAAAGATAAATAAGTGAAAAGCTTAGAAACATTAGTGAGCATTACAGTAGTGGCGGTGTGGAAAGAAGAAGTTGCACAAAGGAGAGCTTGGGTGCGTTGTGAACGTGCCCTCTCGCCACACTGCTTTCAGGCGTGTGGTTTGTGAGAGGTGGCATTTCTTATTGCCAAGAGAGTTTGATGAATGGGGTCCTGAGCCAGATTCTTGCATGGCATAAAAGCATGGCTCAAAAAACCTCAGGCTTTGCAAGTCATGAACTGTGAGTACTCAGCAGGTTTGATGCAGAACTGCTGTTTGTGCACCCCAGGTTCTCGTTGGCCTTTGCCTGTGTTTTTCCACCACGGGCTGTGTCTGTTTTCTGAAGCGGAGATAAGCAGCAGGCATTTCCTTCTGACCAGGCTGGTCCCTGCAAGAGGAAGAGGAAGTCTGCATTCCCGGGCTCCTGCCTTTCCTCGCACTTGTATCTGCAGAAGGCATGGGATGTGGTGTAAGCTGAAAAATGCTTCAGGGTTTCACTTGCTTCCTGTCTGAAATCCTTGAGCCCCGCAGCTTTTCCGCTTCTGCCAAGTGTAGATACTAACCTTAAACTAGCAGCCAACTGCTGGTCAGGCTCCGGCTGGCTCCACTCCTGTTTGCTGCTGCAGAGCAGCTCATTTTCTTCAGTCATTCTGGACCGGTTGAAGATTTCCCTCAGTTAAATGTATGTAGCATAGTTGAGCACATTAGCTAGTCATGAAGACAGAATCAAGCTGTTGCTCATTACGGTATGCAGTAAATAACTAAAGGCAGCAACCCCAGGTCTGAGCTTCATGGTGGGTGCTGGCAGAGGCAATGGAGAACATGCAGATACTTCACACTCCTGTGAAGAAAGACACAACTGCAGTGGTTCACAGGAAGAAGGAAATAAGAGAGCATTGGAAACTGAGCAGCAGATCTCGTTCCTCTATGGGACTTCTGCAGATAGCAGTGGTAAGAAAGGACCAGATTTGTACCTTGTGAGGGTAAGAGGGATGTGTGCAGGACAGAGGAGAACAAATAGTGCAGCAAAAGAACATGTACATCTTCAAAATTGCCAATCAGGTAATCAAACGAGAAATAATCAAACATCAAAAGGTGCATTTGAAGCATTCTTTTTTTCAAACCTTTTAAAACCACAAGTTAAATATTAGTAGTAACACCTGTGAAATTAGGAAAGGTCCAAGTGCCACCCCTTTTCAGGGGGTTGCTTTGCTGGAAAGGATATGCTAGAACATCAGGATTGTTGTAGGACCTTATGAATGAGGAAAAGTCTAATTTTGAGGGCTGCCACCTTTTTTGCAGAGAGCTTGTTAATTCTACTTTTATCTATATCATGGTCTGGGATGAGGTCTGTAATATTGCTAAAAAGAGACTGAAGTTGTTACGAGAAACAGCTTCAAATGCAAGAAGAGAGCCTATGGTGGAGAGGGGACTCGGCATGGTGTGTTCGGCACAGGACTCTGGTGTATCAAAATGGCCCAAGGCAATAGACTTGCTGATATTAGTGTGAATGCGTTTCCATCTCAGTGTCTGTTCCCCACACGCGGGCTCCAGCATCTCATCCAAAGCTGTTTCTCTCTTCTTCCAGCATCACTGAAGACACACCTGCCCAGAGTTGTGCCATGTTGCTTGTGCAGTATTCCATAAGCACTTGCCATGGCTGGCCTGGTTCGCTGGCTGCTAGCTTTTACTTTGCCCTTAAATCCCAAGCATAAAGCAGGGAAGTTAACTCTGAGAAAACTTCTTTTGCCCAATGAGGAGTATGCTTTACGGCCAGGATTTCAGCTGCACAGAAAGGGTGTCCCTTTGGGTGCATGGAAGGGATGCAAGTCCAAGCAGCCGTGCACCCATCAGCTGTTAAAATGTTGGCTGCAGCTCTCTTCCAGTATGAGCAAATTCGCTGCTGAGCTGCAGCACCCAGCTGTCGGCCTATTCGCAACCCATTAATGGCAGAAAGGCTGGCAACAACCATCTTCCTTTGATTTTTCCTCCGTTTTTAAGAGGTTTTTTAAACACTTTGTGGTGTCGGTACTGCCTGGGGAGGTGTGGAAAAGCAGGATCAGGCACAGGTATTGCTGTGTGGGCTGCTTGGAGGTTACTTCTTGTGGGAATTAAAGAACATCAGGTAACTGCAGTCACTTAGTTTTCAGTCTGTGATCATGTGGCTCCACACAGCATATGGTCCAATAAAGGATAAAAGCTCTGCTATAGAAATAACTGACCATCTTATTCCTTCTCCTTGTCTCTGGTTTATCCTAGTCTTCTTCTAAATAATAATAAAGTATGGGAGAAGGAAGGAGGAAGGTGTTTTGTTGGTTAAGAAAATAAATCCCTGACTCAATAGAAGTGCGCCCATTCCAGCTGAGGAAATGACAGGGGGGTTTCCTTTGTTAAATTATAACAGGAAATTCGCTTTAATGTTTCATTCTCAAGCGCTTGTGGTTCTGTGGGGTAAATATGTAGCATGGGAAAGTCAGGTAAAATTGTTTCAACTGCTCAAATTTTACTTGCCTTCTGTGTGAAATTTTTATTGCGCAACCTGGTATTTGTCATTCAGCGTAATTTGTTCATTAACAGGCATTGCCACACTTCCATTTTAATATTTGCATCTCCTAAGCAATTTTGCCCATGCCATGTTAGCCATGGAAAAAATGCTTTTTTGGCTGTGAAACAAGCGTTGGAATGAAGGGATTGTAAAATGCTGTTTGCCTTGGCTCTTGCCACAGGGACATGACAGACAATTTTTGGTGGAGTCCTGTTGATACAGTCAGCAAGGCTCTAGTCTTACAAACAAGCAATGCTGAAGGACAGAATAGGGTAAATTATGTGTTTGGGAGCTTTTACTGAATCAGGGAGATAATAAAGAAACAGGGCTTACTTTGAGATCTTTCACCTCAAGCATTAAACCATCTTAGTCACTTGGGGTACTGGTGTCTCTCTTGGTTTTGATGAAGGCATCATCATGTTTGATGGAGTGTAACTTACACAGTCGCTTTCCTGGGCTATATACTGATACTTGTTAACCTTTAGCAGTCTGGACAGAAAGCTGTTGACAAGGCTAGACCTGTGACAAAGCACAGAGGGAATTCATGTTTTCTTCTTCTGTTCTGTTGCAATAGTTTTATCAGATTTTCAACCAGTGCCAAGCATACATGTGCATGTAGCTGGCATAGAGCATGCTTACTTACACCAAGGAGCAGTCCTGGCTTTTGGGAGCCCTGTGTCTCCTACTGGTGGTGCCATGAGGCAGAAAGTGGACCTAACTGCTCCGAGAAGAGCCTTGTCAAGAGCCTTGTTGATCCCACTGCATTTGTTTTAACCTTAAACATAACATAGACATAGTCTAACCTCCATTGTCCTGAGCACTTAGTTGTGTCCTAAGCTCCACCTAATGCTTAATATAGTCCCAAACCTGAAGGCAGACTCCCTATCCCATGGCTCCTACCATGATGCAGAATACACAGTGGAGCTGACAGAACCAGACTTGCATGCCCATACAGAAGCTCTGGCCTAAGAACTGCCTCACTGGGCTTGACTAAGTCCAAAACCTATCCCAATCAAATCACAAGAACTTCTGGAAAATTCACATGGAAATTTTCTTGATGTTTCAGTAATGAAATTAATGAAAGATAAGAAGAGAGCACAAACTGGCATAGAATGTGAAAATGCAAAGTATGTAATTATAGACTCACAGTTGTAATGACTCTAATGGATATCAGAGACAAGTATAAAAGGAGAATAAATTATTTCAGGGCATAAAGAATCAGTTATGGGTAATTAAGCTGCAATTATCATTACTGTGCTGCTGTGATAGGTTTTTTTAAACTAATTTTTCACAAATGGAATAATGCAAGTTCAGCTTGAGTTCATCTGTTATCTTCCATTCAGATAAAAACATTTTTCTAGTGCTTTCCAAAATGTGCCAGTGGGACAGATCTCAGTTTTACACTAATGAAAACACCAGGGATTTTTATGAAGTGATTTCTTTTACATTCATGTTCAGTGAAGTGCATAAACCCATGCCTAGTGCCAATCACGTAAGACAGCAATTGGGTTCAACAGAGCTCTTCACATGCTCAAGATGAGGTGATTTGGTAAGCTGGTAATCCAGGGCTCGCATTCAGAGCAAGGATGGCACAGTTTGGAGTGGCCAAGTGCGTTCTTGGTTCAATCCACAGTGCTGGGTTGGCTGAACCTGGAAATCAGCTGTTGAGAAGGTTCAGTTGACAATATTGAGATGAAGAGTTGGCGTCACCTTGCCTTGAAAGGGCCCTTGTAAAATGCATCAGGGAGCAGCTGATCCCTGAGCAGGTGTGGTGTGTGAAGGACCAGTAGTAGTTCTGCTCATGAAATCAGAGACAGGAGGTGGCGGTGGCATTATAAACAGTGAACCAGAAAGGCAGTGGGACACCTTCTTTGCATCTTAAGGCACTGAAGACTTTGTTATTGGAGAGTAACTTCTTACTGGTACCAATGTACGAACTAAGATGTTAGAAGGGACAACATAAAATTCAGAGAGAGGTTAGCTTTTGCCACTATTGCATGGTAACCCACACAAAGGAGCAAGGAAATGAATTCTGGGTTTGCTCCTGGCACTGTCTCTGTATGGATGACCCAAGGTAGTTAGCAGTATTTGCAGAGGGAGTACTCCAAGCCCTTAGAACCTGGATGTCCTTCGGTATCCTGGCTGGCTTCCAGAAGTGTTGGGGTTCCCAGGGCAATGGGGGTGTCTCAAATACTTTGGACATCTGGAAGGGAACTGCATGCTTGGGTTTAGGTACCTAAATCCCATCAGAGGTTTTCACACGTTTGTCGTGACGCTGAACTCCGCAGTGTAGGGCTTCTCATCCATTGCGTGTGTTTGGGTACTGCCTTGCGTAACTTAACCAGTTGATGCTGCAATGCAAACCTTCAGAAAAAGGATAAAAATAATGCTGAAAAATTGGAAAATACCAGGGTTTAATGTTCCTAACTTAAACTTCACCCAGACACCTCTTACTACTGCTCAGCATTTAATTACATTTATAGACTTCTCTTGAAGTGCTGTACTCCTACAACAGATGGTCCTCATGGGAGTGTTCAAAAACTCTCTTTAGCCTCATTAATTAGTTCTGAGTCTTATGTATATCTTGCTTGGTGTCATCCAAAGTGCTCGTTTTCTCATAAATTATAACAGCTTAGCACGGTTCACAAATACTAATGAACTTCTCCACATTCCTGTAAAGTGAGGGAGGGTTACATTAGAAACAGTCTTTTTTTCCTGCAATCCTAACTTGAAGCAAGGAACAAAAAGTTGGACTTTTCTAATGAAGAGAATTTAAAAAGCGTTTTGTTTCAGAAAAGTCAAAATGAAACATTGCAGTATTTGGTCAAAACTAATTCCTTCACTTCTAATAACTGTAATATTTTGCTTGCTGTAACAACCACCAAGATGTCAGCATATTAACTGTGATTTGAATTTTAAAGGTATTTTCATGTTGCTCTCTATATCCATGATCCCTATATGTGGTGCTTTTCGAACACACATCTTCCTTCATGATCCAGCTCACAATGTTTGTCTCCGAAGGAAGTGTGTTGCATCAGGTTACATTTATGGTTATTGAGGGGTTGGATATATCTATAAAACCACATGTGCTGAGTGAGGGAAGGTGCTGACAGGTAAATGCTTTATAAACCTTATGGCATTGATGAAGTATTTCAGAGTGTATCAATTAAACT
This sequence comes from Coracopsis vasa, assembly GCA_026283785.1. Taxonomy (NCBI): domain Eukaryota; kingdom Metazoa; phylum Chordata; class Aves; order Psittaciformes; family Psittacidae; genus Coracopsis; species Coracopsis vasa. The sequence continues at coordinate 103,467 of JANHGB010043449.1, read as the reverse complement.
AAGCACTCTGTCTTCACGCCACGGCACCCACAGGTCTCAGCAGCAGACTCATGGACAAACAAGTGCCAGTTGCACATATTTTGGGTAGGTGCCTCAGAGTGAGACAGTTTGCGTTAAGATTTGGGGTGGAAGCAGCAGCAAATCAGAGACTCTGCCAAGCACACAAACCCTTCCTCAAGTGCACTGAACACAAGTGGAGAACATTCCCTTTGAGTTCAACCAGCCATGTTTCTAACTCACTGAGGGGAAAGAGAGCTTGTGGTAGATGGCTATTAGAGAGGAGACAAGCTAATTGTTTCCTAAGGGGAAATATGTGCCTAGAAGAACAAAGGGAGGTTTAGGCTGAAAAGGAGGAAAAAAGGGTGATTGCACTGTACTATAAAACCAGTGTCTACAATGGGTCCCTGATTTCTGGTACCTGTTTCTCAAGCTTGTCTTTGGAAGATGATTTATTCACTGCCTGTAAACATGTATCTTCTGTCTAGAAGGGCAAGGTGCATGCCTTGACCTTTCTTTTGTGAAGAAAGTGCAAAATGGCTTTTCCCACCTATTCTGCTTAGGGGCTTTTAAAGAGCGGTTCATTGCAGCTACTTCCAAACCCATCTGTGAGCTCCTCTATGCACCTAGGCAAGGCAGCAGACAACCCCAGAGACAGCCCTGGCTGGCTGTAGTGAGCTGTTCCCCTGGGCAGCTCTGCCACAGAGAGTAGGAAGAAGAGCACGAGGTCAAGGAAATAAACAAAGTGAAACTGTTGGTCTCTTTTTGCCCCACTTCTAAAAATAGAACCGACCGTTTTGGCTTCGGTTTTATTTCTGGTCATGGAGAGTGTTGTGTTCTCGTTTCTGTTGTTGAAATGGCTAAAATGGCTCCTAGGTCTTCTTTCTTCCCATTCCTTCATGATAGCAGCACTTGGTGGAGAAAGACATGATTTCCCACTGTCTGGAGATGTTTGCATGGTGAGGGCAAATATGCAAGAGCTCAAGTTGCTCTCTCAACATGACATGGAGTGGGAGCAGATACGCCAGGGCTTGCATGTCAGTGGAGCTGGGATTGGATGCTGCCCACAGCTGTGCCCCATCGCTGTGTAGTCTGGGGAAGCTGGTAAAGGTTTACACCCGGTGCTGCTGCACCCTTGCCAAGCTGGGTGCCAGCAGCTGCGGGAAGCTCCCTGCAGCAGATCCCACTGCTCAGTGAGACCTGTCCTTTAGGACCATCCCACACCGGACTGCATCTGCTGCAGGAGAATCAGCTTTCTTCCCACTAGCAGCCATGCCCTTAAGGCCTGCAGGACTCATTAAGTTTGAGAGCCTTGTATTGCATTGCAGCTTTAAATTCAATCTTATTTGGACGTGTGCTATTGGTGCCATTCCCTCCTCCTTTTCTCTGCTCCTTTTTTTGCTCTTTGTCCTTCCTTTCTTTCCTATGTAGCTATCATATGTCTGTTTCTGCTCAAAGCAACGTTTCTCTTACAATGTAATGGCTTGAAGCAACACCCTGGAGATTTTTAAAGTGGATTTCAGCAACTGTTGCTACTTATAGCAAAGATGTGACTGTGTGGTGCTGGAATCGCTTTTCTGCACTGCAGCGTGTAACTACTGTTACTAACTGCGTGTACAGTTAGAAGTAGCTAACTGTGCGTGCATCCCAGTACAAACTGTCCCAAGATGGGAAGGCACTCTACCTTTTAATCACACAGTTTTGGGCTAATATGGAAATCTGTGCAGATAGTAGAGTATTTTAACAAAAGGATGAAGCTGCAGAATATGTTTCCCACTGTGTTGGAGTTTTGTTGTTATTCTGTGGGTTAAATACCAGCCTGCTTTCAAACCTGCCCTCTTAGGAACGTGTTGTTCGCAAGAAGCAGAGATGGATGGACCAGATAATACAAATAAAGATGTAGCTGGTTTTATGTGGATTGATGGCTTTCACATTGTGGTCACTCTTCCAAATCCAGGTCAAAGACATACCAGCTGGAGGCTGAATGTTTACATGCAGCACTGTCTTGGCAGGCACCTTGCAGATGCCAGCAGACGTTAACTGCTGCAGAAACAGGAGGACCCCTCCAACAAAACTGTAGCTGGAGCATTTGCTTAGCATTAGACACCTAGATGTGGTGATCAGGGACATGGTTTAGTGTTGGACTTGGCGCTATGAGGCTTACAGTTGAACTTGATGCTCTTAAGGGTCTTTCCCACTTTAAATGATTCCATGATTCTAAGAGGTTTTGAATCCAAATCTTGCTTCTAAATTGACCATCTGTTTGCAAAATGTATATCAGCAAATGCTATAATTTCACGTACGTGACTTGGTTTCGAGTTGACTGTGGTAACTCTGAGGCTTGACTAATGAAGTTTTGTAATAGCTGTCTTCACTACTTTGGAAAGTGTTGTCGGTGCCAACATTTCTCTAACACCAAATGCAAAGGCCTACAACTTCCTTTGGATTTGAAATAAGGTGCTATTAAGCAAGCTCATTTTGCAAGTTCCAATCTCACTCCAGGAAACACCACTCTCAAGAAAAGGTGACCATCAGAAAAGTGTGTGAAGTTGCCTTTCAGTAAGATCTGGGTTGAACTCGTATCACTCAGCACGGATGCTGCGTGCTTGCTGACACACTTCTTGTGGAAGTTTTGTGCAATGAGAATAGGTTGGAAGATGCTCAAAAATCTGAAGTTTGCAGAAGCAGTGGCAGTAAATATTGGTTTTGAGGTTGTAATGGGTCAGAGATAAAAACCCTAAAAAGCCTGAATCTTTGTCAGGTGTGTAACATCGATGCTGTGCATGTAAATACTTCTAATCATGATAAGCAAATACTGCTTCTTGCAGGATCTTGACCTCTCTGCCTGTTGCAAATATTTCACATTATTTTTTTCACTTTTTTTGATTGTTTTTGATGGGCACATTAGAACAGCCAACTTCAAGCCACAGCCTAGAGAGGTTCACATCTCAGGTAAAGCCACAGCCTAGAGAGGTTCACATCTCAGGTAAAGAAGGTTTCATTGCTATTTCACATTAAGAGTTTTAACACAGGCCGTAGAGACTTGAAAGTTTCTTGGAGCTGGAGGCTTTGTTATCAGTTTGTATGGTGTTCATAGCATGCAGATATGAAGAGGCTGTGAATCTCATCTTGGAAAGCTTTAATGTTGATTTTATTTATTCTCAGATTCATAAAACTTTAACATTTAAGCCTACTCTAAAAAGACCTCCAAGGAAAAACAAAATCTCATCTACCCTCGGTTAAAAAGTAGTTCGATTAACTCTAGCACTTGGCATTTCTGTTGTGGTTTTCCTAAAGTAGGAAGGGTTTTCCTGGAAGGACCTTTGAGATCACTGCTGCTTTGATGATTAGTTCAGGTAAACTCCTACTAATGGATAGAAGGGAACAATCCTTTTCCAGTAGAAATACAGTACATTTTAAATGTACAGTCTTAGCCCCTTAGATGGAATGTGGTCAGCTCCTTACTGTATGTTTTTAAGATGAATCATGGCAGAAAATTTCAAGAGAGAGAGCTGTTAACCATGCAAACTCACTTGTGGCTCCTTGTTATTTTCCGTTTCACGCTTGTCTGAAATTGGTGGGTTAATACTGCCTGCAGAAGCAGGTGGGGAAGAGCCTCTAAAAACAGACATCGGGTGAGACTGGAGAGATCCTATTAATTGCTCATTTAGATTCTTTCTGTCTCTCCAGAAAAACCCAAAGATTTTGTCTAAGTGCTATCATTTAAATGTGTTAGGAACCTCTTTTGGTGTCTTCATCTGCGAAGAGAATAAAATTCTCACTTCAATATACTTGGAAGCTTCATCCTACTTCAGCTGAGTACAATTTGAGCTTCAGATCCATCCACTTGGGAAAGGCATGGTGCCTGATTTTGCTGAGGAGAGCAGGCAAGCTCTTGACGTATTGACTTGATGTGCTGTTCACAGCATACTATAGCACCCAAACACTGGCTAACCCTTTCTGTTTCCTGCAGAATGCATTGGTAGTTGGATTTCTTCATGATTTGAAGCAGACTGTTTGTAGTCCATTTTGCTATCATTTACCAGAAGGGTCCCCTTGAGCTACAATGATCTTGTATTTTGTTGCCTATTGAGTCTTTGATCTCTAGGTGTAGTAATCAGCATGACATTTCTCAACAAATGTAAAAATGTGAGTGTATAATTTCACAAGTTAATCTAAAATAGCACAAGTGTAAATGCCACATAGTATTTTTCACATAGATACATTGAGCTTTCTACATTGCTTTGCTTTTTATAGCTTTAGATTGCCTTTTTCATTGCAAGAAAGCTGATATTAAGCTTACTTATGATATTTAAAAGATATTGAAGGGAAATGAAAGTGCTGCCAAAATAAACCCTGTGTAGAGACCTAGACTCTTCCCCATTGAGAGAATGAGTCTGAATTGTTTAGGCTGCACAACAACAGCTGGACCTGAAGAAACCCATTTGGCCATGGTTGACTGAGATTTCCCCCTTTTACTGGTGCAATACTGAGACAGTGAGTCCTAAGCCAGGGTCAGATTCAGATTTCGTCAGTCCTCAGGTCTGAGGTTGTTTAGGCAAAATGTTCCCACTTGTGTCGTGTCTATTTAACAGATGTTTTTTTGCAGAAGGTTGTGTGAGTGTATGGTTACATGAATGGACTTATTTTGGCCCCCGAATCTGTGCTGGCGCATTGGGACTTAATTAAACTGATGGACTGGAAGTTAGTTATTTCTCCACTGATGGGAATTATTTTTTAAAAGTGATGTATTTGAGATATATTTAAAGAAAGTGTGGCATCCTTGAAGTGAACAGTGTGTGATGTGTGAAAGGAGAGAAGGGAACAAGCAGCTAAAAACAGAGCTACTTAAGTTAGCGGTGTAAGTGCCATTGTGCATAGACAGATGGGTACCAGCTGTCTTTTTGGTAGATACTGATATTCTTTATGAACTGAGAGAGAAGAACGTACTTTAACTGAGCACTGCTGAACTTGTAGAACAAAAATAGATTAGTGAAAACCCTTACAAAACCTGGATTATGTTTTGTTGTTTCTGAAATAGCTAGTGCCATGTTTGGTGTAAAGTGTATGGGGTTTTTTTAATATTCAAATGGGAAAATATTTCAAGTTGTTTCAGTCTCTAGTGCTGCTGTGAAACCTCTGGATACAAGATAAAATGAATATTTATTGTGCATCACAGATGGGGAAGGCAACCGTTATTTTTGGGCCCAGGCAAAAACTATACATGGGTTTTTTTGCTGAAATGTTGATTAAATCTTTCACTAAAAGAAAACTGGCAGTGGACCAAAAAAGTACAAAACCACACATTACAAAACATTAATTTTGTATCACATATTCAAACTTGACAAAGCAGAGGGAACAGTCCATTTAAAAAATTACAAAAACCCAACTCTTCTTTTGGAAGAGTGAAGAGCCAGGCCTGAAAGGAGAGGTAGGTGAAACACTGACGCGACAAATTGCACTGTGTGTCCACTTCTGCAGCTGCCTTCCTTGCTGTACCGGTGTTCATAACGTCAGTATAACAGATGCGGTATTCACTGATTCAGTATTCACAACCTTACCAAAAGGAATCATAGGATATTATATTCCTTCAGGAATATAATGCTGGAAGGAAATGTTATATAGGAAACTCACTGTATAATTTTTGTTAAAGCCCACAACATTCAGCCTTGATACCTTGTTCTGTTGAGCAGGTTATGCTATCCACCAGCCTAGCTAACAAGAGGTCTGGATCACATTTAGGACAATATTGATGTGCCTGCTGTTCACATTAACCCTATGTCATGACTGTCAGTACTTTGGTATAGAGAGCAGTGATAATTAAGGCCATCAAAAGAAAACACTTCCCACATCCAACAAAATTGGAGAAATGTATCTTGGGATCATCCCACAATGTGGAACAAACTCCTTGACATATTTGTTAGGAATAAAAACATGCAGGTAATGTTAGTCATAACTGATGTCCTGCAGGTCACATCAACAAGCCACATTAAACTTTAATTCTTCAGTGACTATAATGGCCATTTGGCTTGGTATGTTCCACGACATGTATCCAGAAGTGAATTTTATTTGTCCCCGTGTGCCTTCCTCTCATCTGGTTCCCCAGCACCGCTGACTTGCCCCAGTTTGAAACTGGACTAGCTCAACCAGGGTGAGCTTTTTGTTGTCAAGTGAGCAGTAAACTTATCAAAATCAAATTCATAAAGAGGAACCAAGACAAAGCCTCTCAATGTGTGGCAATTCTTCCGGAACAGGCAGGCCACACGCAATGCGGGACAACCCCTGAGGACAACAGATCAATGAACACTTGCAAGGAGATGTTGCTTAAGTAAACACAGTCACAGGGTCTTATTTCACAAGCATGTCTTCCTATTACTTGAGTAGTAATAGGTTGCTTTTTGTACAGTTGACTCTGGGTATCTTACAGCTACCTTATGCACCTAGAAAACCTGAGTTCTACACCTTCATGAGTCACAGTGCAAAGCATGAGGTTCAGCATGAAATGGTTGCAAGGGCTGAATTGTCTTCAAACATGTGGTTGACCTCAGAGACATATCTACATTTTCAGCATCACATTTGTGCTGGAGCTCCATATGGTTGCGTGAGTAGTGCACATACAGTACATTTTGTTCTGCAATCGGTGTCCATAGGTTTCATTTCACTATGTCCCACACGAACACAGATTGCCGATAACTGCAGTGTGTTTTGGTCAGCCGTCCCATCAAGCGTTGCTCCAATGCCATCCCAGAAGTTTTCAGGAAAGCTCTGCATGTTCTGCACAATGCCCTAGAAAGTGCAGGATATCTTGGGTCCTCCAGTATCATTCCTGCAACTCCACTGCTCCTGCAAATAGCTGCCTTTATAGAACTCCGCCTCCTTGCATGGAGAGAGCCTTGATGTACTTTGTGGTCTTTACAGTCAGGCATATAAACAAGGGACTGGTGAGTAGCTGAACCTGAAGGTAATGAGGAATATGTAAGCCATCAGCTAGTCCTATCTCTAGAAATGGTCAACCAAAAGCAGGCACAGGGATGCAGTGCTGGGGGTCAGAGGGATGGGATGGCAGGTAAAGACCTCCATTACATCAAAAGGCACTTGCCTTGGTCTTGTAGAAAGAGCTTGCTGCAATGGCCTGCCAACGAGAACTCCTGCATGTAGACTTTGCAAATTTGCTGTTCATTGTTTGTTAACCCACTTGGTAAATGGTGATGATGCATGACAGGGGAATGTGTAATGCCACCATAAAGCACCTCTGCCCAACACTAAATCTAAGTGGCAAACAGGAACTTATTCATGACTAGACATGTCTGGACATGGTCTGCATGGTGCTGGATTCAACTGGTAGGAAGAGAATAAAGGGCACAACAGATAATATTGTTACAGACCTTTTGAAGTTCAGATTACACATACGTGTAGTTCTGGCTCTCCTACCTCAAGTAGGGTATAAAATTACATACACACATGGGCAGCAAGAACAACAGAGTTTCCGGAGCTGTGTCATCTACAGCAAGGTTAGATACTTGATAGATCAGAGAAGAGTTGGCAGTTGGAGGATATGATCAGGGCTAGAGGCTGGAGGTATTCCAGGTTCATGGAAGCGAGGTGGTGTGGGGTCAATCCTTTCTGGACGCTCTGAAAGACCTTATTCGCTAGTTGCCAGAAAATACAAGGGGGAAAAGTGACACTACATGTGCCCTGTTCTTACTTCTCCTTAGACATTGGCTGCAGATTACTGTCAAGATCAGATATGTGGCTATGTGGCCTTTTAGTCTGCCCTATTGTGACTGCTCTGACATTCTTGTGGTTTCAGATTCCCTAGCTGTCATGCATATTTCTCTGTGATGCTGCAAGCCCTGATCCCAGACTGTTGGGTGGCCTATGAAGTTTCACAGTGTCTTTAGACCCATTACTCTGTTCATTAAGAAACTTTTCGCCATATGTGTATGTGTTGCTTTTTCTCCTGGTGTCCCAAAGGTCCAGAACATCTTTTGCTCTTGGCTTATATAGTGGTTTAGAGCAAAAGAATTAACTATTTCCTGAGTAAGCTGCAGTGTGTACATAGGCGTATGTGTGCATGCAATAAAGCATACATTTGCAGGACAGAAAAGTAAAGAGAGGGTCTTGTGATCAAGGCTGAACACTGTGAGAAACATCTTCATATCAGGAGAGATGCTGGCTATGATGTGGGCAGCCTTCATGAATGAACCAGGTACATGACAGGCCTCTCTACAGTGGTGCAGTTCTTGCGCTAACAAACAGCCTCTCCTGCATTTGTGACACTGCGCACTGTTTGTCTTCTGTGTTTTGGCCCTACTTCTGCTCATGATTCACCTTTTTCTGTGTCTGAATCAGTACGTCACTTACCTCTGTATAAAATAAAGCTCCTTTCAGTAGGAAAGGATAATAAAGTCCCCCATCTAAATATCTGAGCTTATTATAACAGCCTGGGGATGACTGGTAAGGGTGCTGAGAGGACAGAGGTCTACAGAGAAGTGAGAATTATGGAGGAGATCAGCTTAAGAGCTGGACAAGAACATGCATCAGAGGCACAGCAGACCTTGGCTCAGGGTGCAGATGAATTTACATCCACTTTGCTGCAGGTAGCGGCTTGATAATGTCCATAAGATACTACAGGGTTTGCAAACCCTGCATTTTGTTTATTGAACACGAAACAGCTGAACCCAAAGCACCCTGAATTTACTCATCTTGAGTCAGGCTTAAGCCCTGTTGAAAGCACAGCCTGTTTAGTTCATTATTCCTCCTGTGCACCAAGTTCTGATGAAAACCCCTCTTACAAAAGCATCCAACATGGCACATTCACAGAATCCTTTCCTCAAGGTGCTGTTTCTTCAGCTTCTCAGAAAGCAGCAGCCTCAAGGAGCAGTTCTGCCAGGCACTTTACTTCATTACAACATTACAAGGTTTTGAAACACTCATTTAAGAGGAGTATTAAAACCGGTGGCTGTTTACATTATCAAGCAAACACTGCATATCTCCCTTTAGCAGACCATAGTGCCAGAAAACTTCAGGCTCTGTTCCACCAAGCCTGCAGAAATAAGAATAATTTGATGATTTGAGGATATAATAGAAAAATCATTCTCTTCTATTACAGCTGTGATTCTGGAAAGTGAAGAAGTAAATTTACCTAAAATGAAGAGACAAGCGGTCTGAGCAAGGACTGGAGGGTGGCATCCTAGTTCTGATGGCTCTGTGAATGCTTAGCTGCAGGGTCCCTGCAAGAGGCTGTCAGCCTCTAATAAACATGGTATCACCAGTGAACTCATTAATGGATTTCGACTTAAAATGACAAACCACTGCTGCTACTGAATGTTTTAATGTTGCAGAACTATATAAAGTAACTACTTTTTAATGTAGTTCTTGGGTTCTCGCTATATATGTAAACTTTACTAAAATGCTATTAGCTGTGTTATTAATAACCTTTTCTGGCTGGTGTCTTGCTGTAAAATAGTTTTGAGTTTCCACAAACGTTGCCAGCTTAAACTCAACAGTTTTGGCTAGATTACCCTCATGTCCCCTGGCGAGCACAGCCAGCATCCTGCAGCTATTCTATTTTGCATGGGGCAATGAAATAACAGAGAACAGAGCAGGAATGAAAGCCCTGCAGGACTGACTTTCATTTCCACCCTTCTTTTGGGGACTTTTGCAATTGGAATACAGATCTTTCCTCCCAGCAGGTGGGAGCCTCTATATTTCTCCATCTATGGATATATACATGTCTCTTATTTTCTTTTCTCTTTCTCTTTGTCTGAGTCGACATATCTAAAGAGAGTTTCTGATGAGTCTAAAAATTACCACTGAAATATGGTAATTTTTAGGAGTAGGTGCCTTCTTACGTATCTCCAGGATTATTATTGGATATTTAAAACCCAGCAAAAGATCCTGTGACTTCTGCATGGAACATGTAATTACAACCCTCTCATCTCAGGCCAGTTTCACAAACACATCATGAAACAGGAAGCAGCTCTGAACCACTGAAGATACCCTACTGCTGAGTGCTGTGTCCTTGATGTGTGGAGATGGCCAGTTACAACTTCAAGGCGGTCAACGATGGTTAAAGGTTCCAGACAATGCTGCCATATCATTATGGTATTAAATGGTTAAATTCAGTTCCCCATTTTTCCTTTTGTTCCCGTAACTATGGTACCAAGCTAAGAGCAGTATCAATTATTCACACATCCTGCCGAAAACACTCTCCCCGGGAAGCCTATTCACAAGAACTTGTACATTGATCAAAATAGTAACTTGTAAAGATCTTGAGATCTTTCTGCTTTCTGTGAAGAAAAGGGGAATATCTCAGCACTTAAGAGAAGATCAAGTTCCATGAGCTGTCCTTATAGGAAGATCAGGTTTGATGAGCTGCTTTCATCTCAGCAGGGCTCTGCTGAGACCCCAGTGAAATAAATGCCCCCGAGATAACACATTCTGGAAGCCACAGCCAGAAAAACCAGCAGGGATCTCAGCTGTTGGGAAGAAACCTCTTGATCCAGGGATATTTTGAAGGAGAAAAAACCCACTACTTTCTTGCAATCTTCCATTAAAGTTACCCAAATTTTCCTGCAAATGGTAAACCCTCATCTTGGGTTCTCTCTAATTAATGCTCTTCCAGCTTGTGATTAAGGAAAATTTGCATAGTAAGGCAATACTGTTGTTCAAATCCCTTATTTTCTTTCAAAATAGAAATTATAACAATGATTTAAACAAAAAACATTAGATATTGCCTTGACTTCCCATCATGTGTAAAATCCTCCCAAAGTATTTAAAAACCACTTACTGAAATTATGAGTTCCCTTTTCAGCTTGTACAGAACACCATGTGTTGGAGAAAAGCTTTACCCAGTGCACTTGAAAGCTGAAATACTCCTAAGATTAAGTTTTGCTGCTCCAAGTGTATTTGTACTCCCGTTAGGTCATCAGCCGTTATGAATATAACAGAGCCCTCCAAGCTCAGCTGATTGTAACCGATACTTATGTGTTCATTAACCTGAATGAATGGTACAAAATCGTACTTTCTTCAGTTCTTCACAGTGTATGTGCACCAACTGAATAGATAAATCGAAGATAAAAAGAAAGACTAAGCCTACCTCATCTTTATTGCGAGCAACTGTGATCTTACAGCATTGCTTTATGTTGCTCTTGCCTTTCTTCTTTAGGAGGACGATGGTGATGATGGGATTGGCTCTTCTGAACTGACTTGATTTCTCCTAATTCCTGTTTACAAATACCCTGATTACCCCCACCATCACTGAGAAGCAGTATCTGTTGCATCTCTTCATTTGTTGTTCATTGATCTGTAACCCCAGCTTCCATTACATCACCGATCCAGAACAAGTCTATCTTGTCTTTTTTTTCTCTAGCAACTCTTTATGCCAGTTGGAATTGCTGACCATCGTGTCACTAAACACAGGACAACTACTAAGGAAGAATGCCAAGTACAACTGAAAGTTTGGTGTCTTGATTTCTATGCCATATGCACTTTCACTTGTTTTGCACTGTGTCCTTCACCCCAGTCCCCCTTCTCCCCAACTCCTGTGATAATGAATTACACATCGAGGTAATGGAGTAGGAAAAATACCATGGGTAACTCTATCTACCAAGTGTATTTAATATTCCTGCTTCTTAAAACAAGTGCGTGAAATATACTTGTGTATCAGAAGGACAGTAAAACCAAGATAAAAGAGGAGATCTACTGCCTGCATTAAACAAATGACTTCATCTTCTTGGTGAGACAAAAACTTCATTCAGGAACATGTAATAAAATATGAATGGTTAATATTACAGTACACCTGCAGTAATGTATGATACATACCAGCTCAATTTTCCCCTAAACCTAGGACATATATTTGTCACTGTTTTTCATAGCTATGAGGTTACTTATTGCCAATTAATTTTAAGTTCACCTAACAAAAAAGCAATTGTGAACAAAAATCTTCGTCATCTGTTTTACTTTTTGCTTCTGGAATGCATGTTTGATGGGTTGGCTGCTTAAGCCAAGCACCATAACTGATTTAGAAATCTTACGTTGTCCCTGTTGTTTTGGCTCATGTAACTTTATACGACTTCATGCTTCTCAACTGCACACAGTTCCTCCCCTGCCTACTGTTATCATGGGCTTTTTGTAATCACTGCTGTGTTTTTAAATCCCACTACGCTTTTCACATGCAAAACCACAAAGCACATTGTGTTACTTCATATATAAGAGGACTGATCATGATTGCGAGCAAACACTGCAATTTTGGAAGTGGAGAAAAGCTACTCAGCAATCTCAGGTTCGCTTTTTTTCTAGCATGTCCCTAGTGCCAGAACTGACTCACTGCCTGCAGTCTGAGAACATGCCATAGCTATGGGAAATGTCTGCATGCTGCTCTCCCTGGCATCCTTAACTTCCCATTAGCCCTGACACGGTGAGTGACCACGGCCATGCTGCATCTTTGCCTAAAGCCCTGCACTGAGGCATGGTAGAACATATGCTGCAGGCTTACTCTATACAAGCAGTAGGGATGGCTGGTAGCTTGGAGAAGTGCTCAAGCTGAGCTGCAAGTTGTGGTCCACCTGCTTTGCCAGATCATTTGCAGATCTGCAGAGAAGTACATGCAGGATGTAATGGTATCAGCATCTGAGACTTTACACTGGTTAAGCCACTGCTGGCACACACCATGAAGAAAATTCAGTGTTTCTATACATAATCTTATCCATGGGAGAAAGAAGGGCAGTAAGACATCCTTTTTCATTTTTATTGTAGTTTTAGAGAGGCATTGGATGCAGTGATGGTAAGACTGTTACTATTTAGCAATTTAGATTACCCTCTCTAGTTCAGTGTATAGGGACAGAGATATCATTTTACCTCTACAGCTTTCAACCAACTTAGCTTTGCAACAGTCCTCTTTCACTGCTTGTGAACATCACATCACGTCATGTACACTGTGTCCAAGGATGATTTTCTCTCCTAATAAAAAGCCAGCAAATCACACGTTTTAGAAACAATCTCTTTATTTCATCAGTCTATGGCTGCGTGTCTGCACACATACTATTTCTTCTGTTGCTGGCTGGCTGTGTGCAGCATTAGTGTGTAAGATAAAGACCTTCCAGTGTCCCAGGCAGGTAATGCAAACCTGGGTGTCATATTTACATTATGGATGACCGATAGTACCTTTGGTCAACCCAAATGCCATTTGTGGTGAGGGCAAGTGAGACACTTTTTGTTGCTTGAAGTACTTTGGCCTCATTGCTGCTGGATCTGGGCCTTTTAGCCACTACTTTGTCCCTTGCAGCCTGTTGACTCCCACAGTGAGGGTCTCCTCCTCTCTGCCCCTTCCAGCTCTTGATAGAGTAATTGCTTTTCACAGCCTGCCTGGTTTCTTGTGCACTGAAAGGGTCTGTGGAAATCCCAGGAGCCTATAGCAGGGAGGCAATCTGTAATCAAGCTGTTACTGCTCTGGCCAAATGAGCACTCCCTGACAAAGTGTATATCTCTTGGCCCATCTCCTCCTGTTTCTCCAAGTCAGTCATGTGCAACTGCTATATGACAGCATTATTTCTCTGGATAAGCATGCAAATTACTGTATTCTTGACATCTGTTATGCATTGGGCTAATTCCTCTGTTTAGTCTTTCTCTTTCTGTCCCATCTATTTGGTGATTCTCAGAGTTGGATAGCTTCTTTTCTTCCCTCTCCATTTCTATGCTCCCCAAGAGACCATGTGGGAACTGTGCACAAGGACATTATAAATTATTAAAACCAGGTTTGCCTATATCAGTAAGCCCAAGAACATGTGTTGGTGCAATAGTTGTGGTTTACTTTGCATCTGCTTGCCAGTTAGCTTTCAACATTCAATATTTCTTAAAGTCTCACCACCTTATTCTGATGTGAACCAGAGAAATTATCTCCTATTTTTAATCGTGTGAAGCTGGCTCAGCCAAACAGAGTAATAGAATAAACAGCAAAGTCCGAGTGAGTGCAGTTCCTGGATGCCGGACACCATCAGCCACAAAGCCACTTTGGTGAGTTCCTCCAGGACAGACAGCAGAACCCGGGAGTTGCTAGAAAAAGCTGGCATCTTAACTGTCCCTTATAGAAATGGTCTTATCCTCACTCCATGATGCCAGAACTTCCATTTCCCCTTCCATGGACTAGGGATAATGAACAGACACACCTTGCTTCTAGAGGCTTTTTGGAAGCCTCTGTTGCAAGGAACTACCAGAATGCTAAATACTACTTAAGATTTTGGTTATTTTATTGGGATGTCCTAAGAGAGCAAAATCCACCCGAATGTGGCAAGGAAGCTGCATGTAGCCCTGGTGCGGGAAATAGCGATCTAGTGAGATGAGCAATGAGTGACACATATGGGGAATAGCCTGGTCTTCAAGTTAGGAATTTCACAGCTATGCTCCAGTATCTCGAGCTGTATAAATGAATCATCAGCACAGCGAAACCACAGAATGATACCAGCTTCCCTTAAAGATTCTCCCTTTACATATAGTTGCTAGACTTGCATATTTCTGTTTATAAATACTCAGTTATAAATGACCGCAAAGTGACATGTCCTTCCCAGCAGACAGCTCCTAAAAAAATATAATACTTGTTCTATCCTTCATTTCTTCCTGAGTTATTTTAAACCAAACTTTTTTACCTTCAGATACACCATTTTAACTTAAAGTCCTGGTACTGGTGCATGTTTTCTGAGTTAAAAAATGTCATCTAGAACAGAGCTCTTCTGAAGAAAGGTTACAGAAAATGTTGATCTTATTAGGTGTATCTGAGGACATTGTGCTATCTGGGAACTGCGCTGCTACTCTGTAGATATATGGGTTCAGTTTATTTGGCTAAGGCAGGTCAGCATATGATATTGCACTATAAACTGACTTCAATCCCTTTAGCCTGCTCCAGGTACATCTTCCAAGGGGCTGTGTTTTCAAAGAGTCTGGAGTCGTAGTAGTGTGAGGAAAACTGATCACTGTTGTTGTGTATGAATGGGAAACCCAAAGCATTGCCTCAAAGAGGAGAAGTCAAACAGCGCCCAGTCCTTGCACGTGGTGATGGGCAACGACAAGCTGACCAGTTATCACTGGTGTAGTTGTGAGCGAGCTTAAGGATGTGCTACACCTGGCCTAGACAAACTAGTCATGGGCGAGGTGGGAGCAGAGGGTGCTATCTGGGGGGCAGAAAAGGGCTGGAGCATGGTGGGGAAAGGCCATGAGGGGAGAGCTGAGGTGGCTGCAGTGGAGGGGTATATGTGTGTCAGGGCATGGGGCACAAATCTCCAGGAGAGCAGGTGATGCTCTGCTGCTCACTGAACAGCTTGCTGTTGGATGGCTTTATTCAGTGAACGCAGTGAATGTGTTTGCAGCAGCTGGTAGGTACAATCTTTCCAAAGACATCAATACTCGCTTCCTGAAGTTTTGCTCTTTTTGAGTCTGGTAAGACTCTGAGTTATTTGCTGGGCCTGGCTCTTGTGACCAGTGTTACCATCAAAGACTCCCACCTCTATTGCGTAGGTCACTTACATAGTAATAGCCTGAACTTAGACGTAGTATAACAGAGGTCACCCAGCCTGACAGCCCTTCTGTCTGGTGTCATATAGTGAACTGGAAAGGAAAGGACTGAAATAATACTATAATACATGAGGTCAGATTCTTAGCAGACCAGTGGTTTCATAGCCCAGATGTGGGAGTTTAACATCAATGGAGATGAGTTCTTTCTTTTCATTGAGAGGATGGAGTGCTCCCAGGCAGTAACTAACTTTAGTTGCATTATCAGCCTTTTACGATTGTGGATAACAGAACTATTTAAGGAAAACCGGGCAGCCTTGTGTGGGGCTGATAGCTGTAGAGACCCTTGCAATGACTGCACTGATCAGGGTATAGAAACTGTAAAGACCATTGCAGATTGAAACATTGGGTTTTGTGTTTTTTTTTCTTTTTACTTATTTACTGAAGTTGCTGTAATATGGCAGATGCTGCTTGCACAAAGGAGTACGTGCAACTCAAGCACATAGCCCCAACTTTCTCAGCCTGTCTTCATACGGGAGGTGCTCCAGTCCCCTGATCATCCTCCTGGCCCTCCTCTGGACTTGTTCCAACAGTTCCATGTCCTTTTTATGTTGAGGACACCAGAACTGCACACAATACTTGAAGTGAGGTCTCACAAGTTATATATTCAAGTTATACTAGTCTGCTTGGTAAATTAATCTGGCCATAGCATATTCATGATTTTTTTTGGGGGGGAAGGACATAACTGCTTCAAAATGAATTGTAATGATCTAAGGTGGCTAGACTTCATTCAATATAGATATTTCTCAAGCATATGATTGCAGACATTTTCTACACAAGTACAGTAGTCTCCAGAAGACTTGTTTTAAGTGTACTGAAGAGCTGCTCTTCGTAAGTTAAAAGCTTGTCCATTAAGGAAATCAAGGTTAGCTTAATATGGTCCTAGTGCTTCAAAGAGGAATCATCATGCTTTGACCATCTGAGCAAGCTGCTAAGATGGAGAATCTCACGTAAAGTCTCTGGAAAAAGGGAATTATGATCAGCAAACGTCATGGTCCTTGGACAGAAGACTGTTCCAACTCGTCTAGAAGGTGTTGAAAGTGACATCAGAATTCTTCACTTGAAAGCATTCAGCTTCAATCTTCTTCACTTCAGTGGGGCCAAAAGAATGAATTTCTTCTTATTTTCAGTCCCAACACATAGCAAGGAAATTTGTTTCAGGAGTTAAGAATAGGATCACAAAGGTTATCGTTGTGCCCCAGCTACTGAGGCACGCAGTACAGTAGCATGGATGTTCCTGTGCTTCTCAGGGTTACAACAGACAACTACAAATTGCTCCTCTAAGGTATTTTTTAGCCAATGCTGATGAAGTACTTTGAACTTTGTTTTGCCAATTACATGTCCAGCACTTTATAAATATCAAATAAGCTTCATTAGAAGCCTGAGAGGTGAAGTAGAAAGCTGTAATTTCCCAAATGAAAAATAAAATTGAGGTGTCCCTAGTACCAATTTCAACATCTAAGCACTATGCCTTAGCAAGCCATGTGTTAACTGAAAATGCTACTTATTTCAAAGAAGGTTACTAGGTGAAAGAAATAAGATGACTGCCATGACTGCTTCAGAAATGTCAGAACATGGGGCCAACCATAATCTCTGTTTTCCTGCTGTTCTGTCTAGGGTGAATGTGAGTTTCATGCATTTATCCTGGTTTTAAATGGCTAACTGGTCAGCCCAATAAATAATTGACAGCTCAAATTCCCTGGCAGATGACAGCTGTAGATTTTCAGGTCAGGTCCACACATGCAGAAGCAGTGAGGTCAGTGTATCCCAGGTAAGCTGATCTTACCCTGTGTGCAGCAAAATCATTCTGCACTTGTGACGTATCAGGAGCATGTCTGAAATATCTCATATGGGCTTGACCGTTATGCGGTAGGTAGAGAGTAGGTCCAATATATTCAGAGGTTTGGGATCACTGTACACTCACAGCAGATGTATATGTGCACCTGTCCAGACTGATATATAGGAATCCAAACTGAGTGAGGTCTCATAAGGATGAATAATAATCTAATAATGAAATATATAAGGTTTATGAATTGCATTGGATATCTAACATTTCCTTTTCCTTTGAGCCCAAAATACTGCATAGTAAGCAATAACTGAAACACCACTAATGCAATGAAAGGATGAGTCTCTCACAAACATGAACACTGTATCTGGTCAAGTGACACAGCATTTAGGAAAATGGATTAAAAATTTTGGGTTTTTTGTTTGGGTTTTTTTTAATCTGTAGCTTCAGGAAACACTTTCTTTCTGAGAAGACGTTTTCTATGGAAGGCTGTTGAGCCGTCAGCTGAAGGAGAATTTAATTTAAAAATACAACCTGCCAAACAGAAGAGGAAGTTTCCTCTGAGTCACACTGTCCTTATACAGGAGTTTTCCAAACCTGTTACATAACTCCAACAAACCTCAAAGATCTTGGAACAAGGCAGTCATACTACAGTGAACCTTAGGAACATACCCTGCTTTTTATAGAAATCTCAAAATACTTCTACATGTTCCCACGGACCAGATGTTCCTGAAGGAGACAAGGTGCCGACATTCCTGCTCTTGCAGAAATCAGTAATATCAGATACCTAAATAGCCTCTACTTTTGTCAGTATTCATGAATCAGAACAGTTTGCACTTCACTTCTGCTACACATGAATATCTATGCAATAGTTCACTTAAGGACTACCATACTGCACCTAATCTCTCCACTCTGATTACTAGTACAGAATAAAAATTTACTTTGTATAAATCATTCATTTCCACCATTGCTTTTCCAGGCTTCCAGAAAGGATCCATATCTCTGGATCTTAATGGGCACCAAAATCGAGGTGGTTACATGTGTGTAGCTGTCACCAGTAAACCAATCTTCCATAATGCTCTAATCCCTTTTTGAGTTCTCTTATGCTTTTTACCACTGTAATGTCATAGAATCATAGAATAGTTAGGGTTGGAAAGGACCTTAAGATCATCAGGTTCCAATCCCCCCACCTCACACTAAACCATGTCACCCAAGGCTCTGCCCAACCTGGCCTTGAACACCGCCAGGGATGGAGCATTCACAGCTTCTTTGGGCATTGAAACTGATAGCTAATTATACTAGTATGTGAAACGAACACTTGTCTGGTTTAAGGTTTTAGCTTCATAAGTGGTTCTTATCTTGTAGCTCTTCTCTATGTCCTCTATTGTATCTCTCCATTGCTGTACCTAATACAGAAATATGGAAGCCATTCCATATGGATCCTACGTTGAGACTACCATACTTTATTGTGTGTATCAACAGAGACAGTATGTTTTGATATATGCAATTTTTTAGTGGCGACTGAGGCAAAACAAACGTGCTGATTTTCAGTTTTCTGCATGAGCTTCCAGGACCTGCAGTTTAAAAAGACATCTTTAAACACATTCAATAAGTAGATTCAAGAGAACACAAATGTGGACTTCATAATCACAGTTTTGCAAGTATACATTTACAGCTTAATTTTAAACATAGAAATATATGACAGAATTTTTAAAAGTGCAAAAGCATTTTAGGAACAAAATTCCCAGTGACTTTTAATGAATCTATAATCCAGAATCACCCAGACACTTTTGAATAACTTACATATAAGCCCTCAAACTCGTATTGTAAAAACTTTAGGTCATTTTCAACTGCAGGAAACTCTTCAACTGCGCTACTAAAAATAGATTGAATTTGTGCCAGAGGAAATTTGCTCCTATAGATTCTTGTAAAAAATATCTAAACTTAACATATATTCACAAGAATGTTCAGAGAATCAAGAGGTCTACTTTATATGTGTTCCATTATTTGCATATTAGTGTTGACTGTTGATGAAATTGCATTAATCTCTCTGAATGTGTATATATATGGATATGTTTTATATATTTCATATTCCATGAAATTTGAAGTGTTTCCATTGTATCAGAATATTCTTCTTGGGGATTTATGGCCATTAGGAATATAAGCATAACCCTAACATTGTACATCTGTCCCTGTAAAAAACCACAGGCAGAATGTCAAATATGGCTTTTGTAGCAAAAAGTTGTTCATCTTAAAACGTTTCTGGAGAGCCGTTGTAACTATGAATCTCCAAAATGAAATCTGCCCTTGAAGCTCCAGGCAGTGACACAACTGCTGGCACAATTCAGACTAAAGAGCATGATTGAGATTTCTGTTAGTTAGGAGCATTGACAGAACGCAACTAAGAGCAAGAAATCCAGATCCATGTAATTGACTTTCAGATGTTTTAAATGTGGAATATATAAGGAACACAAGGGTGCCCACAACATCTCATGGAATACCTTGTATAGGTCTTCAAGGGAGATGTCACATACACAAAAAAAATTATGCTTGCTACTTTTGGACTGAACCAAGCTCAGAAAAGCAAAGATATAATGTTGCTTTATTTCAAAAGGTACCTCTGGGCTTCCATGGGATGACATTTAAATTCCCTTGCCATTGTAGCAGAAGTAGCTAAACCAATCTTTACAACCTACTGAATAGCAGCATTAATTCTGGTGACCACTCGCTGCTTTGTATTCCCATGATAGTTTGCTCTAAGGTGGCTGTGCAACACAATGAGGAATGGGTAATGCACTGTGTCTCAGAGAAGACATAGACTGAAGACCCTACCTTGTCATTTGATCTCAAGGAATGCAGACTATTCCAGGAGAGGTGCTCATGAATGCTCCATGAAATGCTGCCATTATTGGCCAAAATGCTGGGTATCTCTAAAACAGTCTCTTTTGTGTCACTGTGTTAGCACTATCTCTTGAAAACAGCCATACCCCGTTAGCAATAAGATCTGCTGTATGTTTCAAATCAAAATATTTAACTGTCGTGAAAAAGCAAGCTGCAGACATCTATCAGCTCAGACAAACAAAGCAGCACTTCAGTGACCTACTGAGCTGTGCTGATTAGTAGTAAAACTTTTTTTCAACCTTTCAAATCATTCTTCCACAAACTGCTGTGAGCAACTTCCTCTCAAATCACACTTTCAACATGTCATTCTAATTGCATTCACCCATACAAATAAAATTATCTTCTCTGCAGTAACTGGGGATATTAAGGATTAAGAAAAGAGAGAAAAATGCAAGAACTAGACAGATACATATGGGGAAAAAACCTCTAACCCACAGAGTTTTTCAACAAGGAACAAAGATATTTACTTTGAGTGAAATCTCACTGGGGACCAGCAAACTCCCACGTACACCTACCCCTTGCTACCTCTACTCTGCATGAAGATTCCTCAGTGCCATGAGACACACAATAGCACAGCCAGTGGTGCTTAGGGCTAAACAGGTTGCTGGGACTAAAATTAAGTACAGGAGACCATATTGTCATTCTGTATGATTAATGTGCTCTAGCCTCAATTTTCAGTGGAAATGCAATGCAGAAGAGGAAATTGAGGCATGTCCTGCGGTATTTTAAAACTTGATCTTTCTGGTAACTGACGCTAGGCAAAATGTCCCCCAAAAGAACAGAGATCTGGAAAACAATACCTGAACGTGGTCATATCACTAAATGGCAGCTTTCATCCACCTGCCTGGAATCCGTATCAGAAATATATGGTAGATGACATTTTTTTGCCATGCTTTTAAACATACAGAGTGCTCTGCAAAAATAAGAAACACCATAAGAAGATTCATCCTAAAAGTATAAATCTTTGTTTTCACTGGGGAACCTGATCGATCTCCAAATTTTCCTGTACAATATCTCTGAACCTTGAATGGAAGCGATCCACATACTTTTAGTGCATATTTTCTTTCTATTTAAGTCTGCAGTTCTGCAAATTATTAAGTATGCAGCTCAAGCATGTTGCTGGCTCTATGCAGGCCAACGGTCTACACAGTTACACTGAATTAGATGTAGCTTGTTAACCAGGCTGCTGAAAGGGATGAAGATATGATTAATAACCAGTGTTTCAGAGGCATTTTGATGCAGCAGTCAGCCTGAGCACAAGCCATGGGCCCCAGTTCTACAGCAATATAAGCAGAAACAGTGAACAAAATGAGACCCAGACATCTGGATCAGCAAGTGAAGTTTCAGATACTCTGACAGGGACTTTCACCTTCATTATTACTGTCATTTTTTGTGATATTAAATTAGGTATTAAATTATTTTGGTTTCCTAAACAAATGAGGCATATGTGGCATTGCTGCTGCTAGGATCCTCCTAACAACATTTGAATGCAGTAGCCGTACAAATTCGTCGGAGGGGTTCTTTTCTCTAAGCTTTCCAGTTCCTGAAAGTTTTGTTAAAATAAGCTTCTATGTAGAAGAAAGAGACTGTATTGATCCCACTCACACAACAAAATGTTATCCTCAGCATTTGCTAGACACCAGTGAATCCGCACGGGATCTCAGCCTTCAGCACTAACTCTACAGGAAACCAGGCTTCATTGCTCCTGCCACTCACGCAACTATTTATACTTCAGCTCTTTCATTCACACATAGCAATAAACAGTTTTGCCATGACTCTTTCTTTCACATGACTGTACTTGACCCTGTTCAGACACGTGCACGCATAAACACACACACAGTTTGTGTGTAGAGTCCAGATCCCTTTTTCAGTAAATATATAGCTATATACATGGATAGACGAAAACAACAAAAGAATCAGTTATACAGGACATAAGTTGAAGACTTGCATCATGGATTGGGTGTCTCAGCACACACCTTGAGGTGAACTGTGTTGAAAACTGACTTCTTGCAAGGTCTTCCCACACAAGCTGCTGAGATTTAAATCCCACAGTCTCATATGGGTTACTGTACTTGTGTTTATTTGTGCAGTAGGAAGTCTACAGAGGTGGTATAAAGCGCTGTCAGCTTCACAGAATGCTTTAAGTTGCAACCCCCTTAAAAAGCACATTCCTACCTGGACTGCAGCTCAGCAGCCAACATCCCTGGAGGCCCCTTCTATTGTTGCAGTGTTAGTGTCATCACTCCATTAGGAACCCGCCAGAGTCTGTGTGCCTAATTCAGAAAGTGCACCTGTACAAGCATAAGAAGAATGGTAATTCCTGGCTGTGCTTTGGTGTGAAGTGCTTTTTTGTGAAACAAAACAAACTATTCATGCCACGATGAAAAATAACTTCTCCTGTACCTGTCAGAGGATCAGCGGGTCTTTTCTAGTGAATGAAAGAGCAGTGGCTGGTCTTTTTTAAGCCACTGAAAAGAAAGAAAACATTTAATGCAAGTAAATATATATAACACAGGGAAAGATTTTGCTGTCCTTATGCCAGATAAATAGCATTTTACAAAAGCCATGGTACTTTTATGGGATATTCAGAGAGTACATGCTGATGGACACCACAAAACTGTGTGCCTACAGACAGCTGAACAGACTTTTGCACCCTTGCCATCTCCATGGAGCTGAGCTCCCCACAGCTGCCCAGTGCTCACAACTTTTGCAGCAGCCTTTCATGGCTTAGCTGACACACACGTCCCACTGTTGTTATCCTTTAGATAAAAAGCAGCCTGATTGTGACTGTCTGAATTACAGTTTGGTTCCTGACGTCTCATGGGGCATGGCAGCTCCACACTCCCTTGTGGATGCTGAACAGGAAAGCAATGCTACTGAGACAAGAGTCCAGGCTAGTGAGTCCACTGGGGCTGTCCATCAATAGGGCTGATAACATTTCTAGTCTTTGTGCTCAGTCAAATGCACAAGATGATTCAAGTTATTAGGAAAAGTTATACTAAAAGAAATATGAGGTAATGAAGTAAAGTATTTTTAAAATTAAATCTTATTTACAGAGATGTTAAATCCTTCCTTCCCCAGGCTTTTTCTCTGTGTACTTTGTGCTGGAAAGACACGGTGTTCTCCTTATGCCCTCTTCAGCTTCTCCCATGGGTTTGTCTCCCAGATTCACAAAGGGAAAAACCCAAAACGGGAAAAACCCAAAGCAGTAAAATCCCATTCACCTGCATATGTGTTTCATGAGTTTTTGTTCTGGGAAGCAGGGTGTTGTGAATGGAGATTGCTAGCTCAACAGTGTTAGGAGTCTTTATTTCAAGAAAGTACAACTTTTTATAGCTATCATCAGTTATGCAGTTACCCATAGTTTCAAAGAGAATTTGCACAACAGGGGACAAACAGTTTAGACCCTCGGGTTAACATTGAGCAGATACCAAAATCTGAGTTTCCTTCCTGTAGGGATATCTAGAGTGTTATTTCATTTATTGCAACATATTTCTTATGAAAACAAGACATTGTTAGCAAAAGCCCTCTTCTAGTAATTAGGATAGCTTGTCTGATACTATATTTTAGGTGCAGTGCTATATAATATCCTTATTTCCATACAGTAGGAAACCGAAGCAAAATGTTGGAATTGTAACCTATGATCGAAGATCTTAGAGCAGCTTCTCAAACGATGCAAATATTTGCCTTGATTATTGTATTTACAATTCCAAAAATATTTCTTCTGTTGAAGGGCTGTGTACAAGACACTACTCCAAACCATTTTTGAGGGAGTTTTGACATAAATGAAACTTTATGCTGGCATGGCAAGTGAAGTACTTGATTAATAAAGAGTTTCACTGTTTTCAAACACATATTCCATGCAGGCTCATTTGAAGAAAACCGCAAGTGGAGAATGCTTTACTGCTTCCAGTCACAAGGGGGTTGTGTATTTCAATCCTGCTTACACAGTTAGCTTACTTTGGAGCTCTGGTAGGAAAGAAACATGACCAGGAGAAATAATGCTACATTCAGTGACCCTGCCCTTAGAATCAATTGGCCTGATGGGAGAACTTTTTTCTCTCTCTTTGCTACTGTTTTCTTAGTTTTTAACCTTTTAATACTTAATATTTTTTGAAACACCATCTTTAGAGAAAAGTCTACTGTCCACAGACCTGAAATATTGATTGATATGGCCTTCTGACACTTTGAATGGGAAACTAGAGACTTATATCAACAGTTGACACATAAAGCAATGTACATGTTCATACCCTTTTAGACATGTTTTGGTGTGAGTTAATATTTTCTGATTTAAATATCAGGTTTTGAATACACAGCTGAGAATCTCTCACACTACAAAGAAATTGTAACATAATTCAAACACAGTGACAGGTGAAAGAAGGGGACAATTTGGACAAATGAAGTCTTCAGAGAATTCCAAAAAGAAAGTCTTGAAAATCTAGAAGATAAGAAAATTTAGCAATTTCTAATAGGCTGTGGAATAGCCACCCACTAGTAGGCTTGGATTTTTGGTTTTAGCCCTATCTGTAGAGTATTTTAAAATCTGATTGAACAAAGCACTAGAAAGCATTCTGTGGTTGAAGTGAACTGTAAAGTAAAGATCATTATTTATTTTCTATCCATCCCATAAACCCTTACTGGCAGGCAAGGAAGTAATATAACTGCTTCAGTTATGGGTGCTGCTTACTGATCGGCTGGCACGTAGACACGGTGGATTAGCTGGTGATGATCACTGACCATTTGTGAGGATGCCGTTACTTATATGGTACATTTAAATCTGTTTGGGACCGGTGTTTGAAAAACCACCTTCTAACTTTGTACACACACTGTAGCACTCATAACCATTTGTTCATACACAAGCATATGAGCGTAGTTTGGCAAGGTAAGCAACCCATTGTCTGCCCAAGCTCCATGTATGAAGCCAGTCTGTCCTTACAAATGCTCCTGCTTTTGCTTCAGCCTCCCAGCCATGCGCTGACAGCTGAGCACCTGTGACCTTCACTTACATACATGAAAACAGGACGGATGAACGCAATCGTGTCTTATCCTCTCATAAGGATACTTTATTCCACCCTTTTTTCAGCAACTGCTAAATTTCTTAAGTCAAAAATCAATAGCACAGAGCCTGTCTCTTTTAAACTAAACAACCAATAGATACGTCTAAATCACAGAAGGTATACTGAAGCTGACTGGTTACAAGCACTGACTGATTTTTCTACTTCCTCTCTTTCTCAGTGTTCTTAAATATTTACTGCCTCCTGCAGTGATAAGTTGTTTCTTTAGAAATGAATCGTTAGCTCTGAATTTGTCTCAAAAGACCATAGTTATAATCTATATTCTTTCTATCTTCAGGTGCTGTTCTGAATCACAGTGCTGCAGAGACAGGCCCATAAATTAAAAATATAAAAAATAATAAAATAAAATAAAATAAAATAAAATAAAATAAAATAAAATAAAATATAAAACAAAATAAAATAAATATTGATGAGTTTTGTCCCTGAATATGTAGATGTATTTTCACTCTTTCTATGACTGTTAACTTCTAAAATAAAATTGTCTGGCTATGTGTAGGCTGAACTTTTCCTATTTCAGTTTTGAGGGATTAACTTACTAGAGCTTTAACTGACTGGCTCTTAGGAATGGCTACAGGACTTCTAGCTAAGTTATGTGGCAGTAATTAACATCACTTTTGTCTTGAAACAGTGCTAACCATCTCTATGCGGTAATACTCCAGAGAACAAGGAGCATCATTAAAATATACCAGCTAAATAAAAGACTCAGTCTGTACCCAGTCTGTCAAATGGGAAAGCAAAACTACAGTGGGATGCTTCTCTAGCCTTATTTTGCTTGAACAAATACCATTGCTGTGCCTAGTCAGTGGCAGGTGCTTTATTTCAATGGCAAAGTGTTTTTCAACCTGCTACAGCTACACGGTTTACCCTGCTAAAACCATTTTCACTCAACACTCACTGGATTGCATTTGAATGCTGCTCACAGTTTTGGGCATCCCAGTGCAAGGCAGATAGCCTAAGAAATATCCAGCAGAAGATAATATGATGGTGAACACTTGTCCTGGGAGGAGAGGCTGGGGAGCTGGGCTTATTCAGCCTGGAGAAGAGGCAGCTTCAAGGGGAGTCAACAGCAGCCCCTACCCATGCATGCAGGAAAGGCTCTAAGGAGTGGAGCCAGGCTCTTTATGGAGGTGTATAGCTGAGGAACAACAAAAAGAGACCATAAACTGGAATACAACAGGTTCAGACTTGAGGAAAGGAAAGATTTCCACACAAGGGCAGCTAAACAGTGGAGGAGCAGGTTACTCAGAGAGGCTGCGTAATCTGTATCTTCAGAGGTTTTCAAGACCCATCAGATCAGCCCTGAGCAGTCTGCCTGAGTGTGAGCTGATTGCTTTTAGAAGGAGTTGGACTGGAGACCTGGCAAGTAGAGACCTTGCAAGGTCCCTTCCTGGGTTATCCTTTCATTCTGTGAGTCTTAGTCAGCCCTGGCAATTTAACTCTCTGATTTGAGG
The DNA here is from genome assembly GCA_026283785.1 of Coracopsis vasa. Lineage (NCBI taxonomy): Eukaryota > Metazoa > Chordata > Aves > Psittaciformes > Psittacidae > Coracopsis > Coracopsis vasa. Next base: position 76,693 of record JANHGB010043449.1, on the reverse strand, counting down.
CTGGATTCACAGAGTTATCTGCCAAACTAAACTGAACACATTAGATAGAGAAAGCATGAGAATATAATAAACATCGAACCTCGTAATGCTTTTTTTACTTAAATACTTTTCAGACTGCTATCATTCTTGAAATGTGGACTTTGGAAGATCTGAACAGTTCTGAAATAATATGCATGAAGTCATACGTATTCTTATTTAAGGGACAGTTCTTTCTTGGAGGTTTTCCCATGAAAATAACTCTTCATTCCAGTGTTTTACATCATTGAAATTCCCTCTTTCTAAGAAACAATATTCTTTAGAGACCAGGAAAATGATTATTTTCCTTTTTCTTTTCTTTTTAGTGTCATCAAAATACTTCTCCATCACTCTCTCTTTTGGATATTGAGAAAATTAGTTAATGTTCTCCAGAAGGTTAGAGATCTCAGGGTCATAATCAGTTTGCATGACTTTGCATGGTCTGAGATATATTGTTATGTGGCCACTTTGTTTTTCATGAGTACATTAAAACCAGACGTGAGTTGCTGAGTCAGCTTTGATATAGTAGCAGAATTATGCTTTCCAGGAAACAAATTATTACCATCCATAATTATATTTTCTAAGACCTAAGATAAGCAACTGAAATCAGAAGAGGAAAACTGTGGACTTGTGTAGTTTCCGCTAGACATAGGAGATCAGCCTCGTGCCTTATGAAAGAACATAGCTCTCAGTTAAGCAGAGCACTGGTATTACAAAAGCTAAAATATCAGTAGAGATCATACAGCCAATACTAACTGTATAATGTGAAATCTTATGAAAGATCTGGAAGATATTTCAGGAGGGAATATCAACTCTGCCTGTGTCATTCTCTGACAGATGTTTATCTACCCATTCAGAAAAAATGTTATTAGTAATAGATATTGTTTCATCTCCTCAGACAACCTCGTTCAGTATTTCAATGCCTTTACTATTGAAAATTTCCCTTGATATACCTCTTAAGCTTCCTGTGCTGTAATTTAAGTGTATTGTTTTTTGCTCTACCCACACCAAATATGCAATAGAGTTTAAACACATCATCTTGGTAGTTGTCATTTATATTCAAACACCCTCAGCTTTATCTCCCCACTGGTCAATCAATCCTAATTCTTTCTAGCTTTCCTAGTATCAAGTTTCTACTTGTTGTTATTTGTGTTTTCCTAATGGATCCGCATCCTTCTTGAATTGTAGTGCTAAAGCCAAACCACCATACTCCAGCTAAGGACACACCAGTAGCACAAGCTCTGTATCACAGATTTTGCATGCAACACTTTTGGTCACCTGTCCCAGTGTGGACTTGTCTTTTCCACAACTGGATGATTCTGCAGATTCATTTTCAGCTTCTTTGAAGTCCTTACCTGTCTTGCATTCTTTCTGTCAACACAGTCCATCCCTATCCTATATTTCTCAAGCTAGTTTTCCCTGTATTTTTTACTGCCCTTAATGAATTTCATCATACGTTGTAGACCATTTTTCAAATGTAACTAGCAGTTTTTTAATTCCAACCCTATGATTGTCTGTTTTTTCCTCTAATTCATTAAGGAAAATGATGAGCACCATGGACCCCAAATAGACACATGCAGAAATCCAATTGATACCTAAATCAGTTTTGACAGGGAATCATGGATAAGCATATTCCCATAGCAGTTTTCTTAGTAGGTATGTATTTTCTTAGGTCACATCAACCTGAAGAACATGTGACACTGTCTTAATATTACACTTTGTGATTATTTCTGCTATTTGTTTCAACAGAATAGGGCTTGTGAGGACTTCTAATGAAGGGTGATGTTAAAAGAGCTTGAATGAAAAGACATCTGTATTGAAAACTCATTCAAAACTACAATGGAAAGGATAAAGAGTCATGAAACTGCAAAAGAAAAAATACAGAGTTTGTTATTTTGTTTCTTTTCTGATATTACAGGAGTACTTATATGATTCCAAACTCTCTGATTTCAAGGGAAGTGTTTGTTGAGGAATATAATCTCGTAACAAAATTGGTTTCACAGAAACATGATGTGGCAAAACCTGGTGGAAGATTTACGGTGTGCTGTTTTTCTCATGGCAGAGAATTAAGACATAACTCTGGTTTCTTATAGTTGACTCTTGCTAGTCTTAATTTTCATTCAAGAGAAACTTAGGCATGGCAATTATATATTTTTTATGTTCAGTAGAAAATAAAACATATACATATATATAAAATATGAATAGGGACTGTTGAGGAAGGACAGAAATGGAGGCTGTGGAAAACAAAATGGGTAAATTGAAAATGTGAGAGTCTGTGAAGTGGATTCCACCCCTTAGGACTTCATTGTCTCACAGATCAGGTGACAACTCAGACCAGAACTTATCCAAAAATAATTTTCAAGCATAAAGCTGCCTCTTCAGAAGCAAAGCTATGCAAATAACTACTACTGGCCATCAACTGCTATTTCAGCTTTTGGAATTACAACTAAAATTTTTACTTAAAAAAATGAAATACTAAATCAATATTCAAATGACATTTTTTATACCTTCCTCCAGACCACCCAAGTATAGCTGGAATGATGAATAAAGCATGCATAGAAAACAGAAACAACCACCTCAGAATAACCATTAACTCACAGATTAAGGCTGAACTCAGGAATTCTGCTTTTAAAATATGGCATTTTAAATGAGTGCATAGAGTCTTGCTCTTAAGGCATTCATTCTTTTATGGGCTCCACTCACAGGTCCAAGAAGGCAATAGTTTGCTGACAGACCTGAAGGAATAATTGGAGGCAGAGGCTCCTCAGGCAGGAGAGCAGCCACCACTCATGAAGATTCATTTTCCACTAGAAACAAAGAGAAATAGAACCACCACCTTGTCACTTCCTTGAGCCTGACACACATTATTAATGAGGGCAAATATGAATGCACAAAATAAATCATTAATTTCTAAATTTATGGTAAGACCTGATCATGAAGCAGTGGGACAATTGCCAGGATGATCAAAAGATTTTCTTCATCTTAGAAAAGGAAATTTTTAGAAGAACTAATATTTTCTCCAAGCAAACTGTATTTCCTTCTCTTTCCTTCTGATTCTCTGCCTTTAATTGTCAGTAGAAAGATGATGAGTTGAATCAAGGTTTCTGGATGACTACAGTTGTACAGCTGGTGAACAAACAGATGTTCTCAATCAAACAGAACATCCTTCTCTAACAACTTGGAAATCACCACTGCTATGCCACATACAATAAAAATCTCTTAAACCATACATACCTCAAGTATTCAGTAAATATTAAGTAGAAAAACAAAAACAAGGGAGGGTCTACCATATGTGGACCATCCATCACTTATTGGTAAAGAAACTTGTAGCAGGATTTTAAAGTCATTTATAGAAGCAAGCGCAAAAGTAAAACATTAGGTTGAGAGCAGGGATTTAGGCAGAGGAGCACTGAATTTTGTAACAAAGCTTCAGGCAGCCTGTCACCTAATAGACTGGTTCAGACTCCCTTGTACAATACATGTGGAAACAAAGTGCCTCAACAGCCACCAAGCTGAGAGGAGCAACTCCAATATATCTATTAGATTGGGCACCATGGAAAGCAAGGTGAGAGAATGAGTATTCGTCCTGGCAGAGTACATGCTTAAAATGGACACTGAGCAGCTCTTGGTTCTCCAGTGTGATTGGGCATAAGTCCTTCAGAAATGCAGGAATGGGGGATCTTTATTAGTAGATTTTTTTTTCAGGTTCTGTAAAGTAAGAGGGCAGCTGCATGGAGTGGGGGAGGGCGAGATTCTTTATGGATATGATACTTGAAAGTTGGATAGTAGTGTTTGAATAAACTGTTTCCTACAAGGTTCTACAAGGTTCACTTGCAGTTTTAGTCCTTAATTTATAAATTCTGTGTTCAAGTGCTAAATTTTCACATCTGATTTGAGCTATGAACTGTTATTTTTAGCTGATTGTTTTACACAAGACATTATTTTTCCATGTTCTGTGACTAACGTTTTGAATATCATAGTGCACTTCAGTTCCCTAATTGCACATAGCTGTAGCAAACTGGCCTGATATAATTGTGATTAAAATTAAACCCATTCTGTATTCAGTGTGATTTTAAGTGTTGCTTAGGTATGCATTTCCTTCCCAATGCACCTAACCGGACTTCTGCTGTTGCCCAAAGTTTGACTGAGTTCAAACAATCTGAATAAAAATCTGGTTTATAATTCAGCAAGTTAATTATGAACAGACTTCCACATGCTCCCACTGGCTCAAATCTTGGTTTGACCCCGGGTTTTAAAAAGTAAGACAACTATAGGAGTATGTAGTGTATAAAATAAAACAAAATAAAAAATAAGCAATTGGGGAAAAAAAGTCAAAAACTCCAGTAACATCCTGTGCCTAGGAAGTAATCTTGAGTATTACTGAAAAGAAAAAACAGTAATTTAATTCAACAGGGAAAAAAAAAGTAAGTAAAAGAAAAAGCTTACTTTATTTCTTATCACACCAAAATTAGTCCCAGAGCTGGTTGTCAGATTATCCAAAGTGAGAGTCAAGCACTGTAGACTAATGTAACTTGAACTAATCTTATACAGTGCTGTGGAATAACCATAAATTACTGAGAGCCTGTGAATGGTCACCTCATGAACTGCAAGAAGGTTTCTTAATTTCACTCGTTTTTTTGTCTGAACTCCATTCCTTTCACATCCTGTTTTTCTAATCCGTGCAAAACGACATGAGAATTATACCTTGTGTATTTCACAAAGCCTGCTACTCTGTCATACCTGGCCTGCAGAATAATAATCCAGCATTGCATGAGAGTGGCTGCCAGATACAGCAACACTTTATTGCCATTTGAAAAGATAGTTTATGACAGACCTAGAAGATTTAGGTGAACGCTGTATCCTGAAAGTAAGAAGAAATTTACACAATTATTTTCATCTCAGAAGTTAACTTCGTTTATTGTAATACTTGTGGCTGAAAAGGACACAGTCTGTACATCTGAGTCCCACTGAATGTGGGTTTTTGGAAGCTTGTCACGTCAAGCCTAATTTCACATAATTTCGGTATATTATGTTGCTTTTGTGAACATGTTTTCTTAAAAAGACCTTTAAAAAATAATTACCTGGTTCCAGCCTCTAAATTGCTGTGTGAGCAGTGTTCTCTGCCTTCTCCCATTGCTGAATACCAGTGTCAATGAACAGGAGGAGACTGAACGTGTCCTCCGACACCACCAGACAGAGGTGGGGAGCAGGCGATGTTCAGAGAGCCCAGCAAGGCTGGAGGAACAGGCTGACAGGAACTGCATAAAATTCAACCAGGACAAATGCAACCTGCACTTCGGAGGAGCTGGCATCCCTGCACCAGAACAGGCTGAGGATTATCTGACTGGCTGGAGAGCAGCTCTGCTATAACAGACCTGGGGCCTTAGCAGGCAGCAGCAAAGTCTACAAGATACAGGGCTTTATCAACAGGGGTCAGCCAGTAAATTGCATGAAATTTTCTAAGCTCAGATCACACTTATTAAGTTGCACCTTGATGCTGCTTCTAGTTATGGCTGCCCTAATACAAGAAAGGTATTGAAATCCTCTGATGTGTTCAGGAGAGGACAGCCACAATGGTGGGGGGCTGGAGCACTTGACCTGAGAAGAGAGGCTGAAGAGCTGGATTTGTTGAGCCCTGGGGACCCAAAAGCAGCACACAGTATGTGAGAGGATGGCAGCAAGGAGCAGGAGTCATGCTCTCTGAGGAGGTGCACATCCAAGGAACAACAGAGGTCATAAGCAGTGGTGGTCTTAGCCTTTCCTTTTATACACTTTTTGTGACTTGCTGTCAGAATCTTCAAGTCTAATCCACTCTCCCTTGATTTACTAAGCCTGCCCAAGCTCCTGACACTTTCCTAGTCTTTGTGTCCCTTTGATCAGATACTGGCTCTTTCTAACCTTAAGCCTTCAGCAGTCATCCTACGTTTCTCTGGCTACGTTCCCTTTGGCTAATACCCAAGGTAAATTTCCAAATCACTGTTTGCATCTCATTGGCCCATGCTAATTACCTGCTAAAGATGTACTTCTGTTCTACGACATGTGGTGATGTTGTACACACTACTCTCTTTGAAGGTCTCATTTTCCTTAACGGCCTCCTCTTCAGAGCCATCAAAGGTTTTCCTTGTAGAAGATAATAAAAAGTCAATCAACCTTTAAAGTGAGCCTTCTCTTTTTCTCCCAAGGTAAATTCCACATTCACATTTTTGCTTCTTACCTGCTTAACTTGCACTCTGAGCTTGTTTACCACTCTTACAGCTTTTCCTGTTTATCCCTTAAGCTCTTAGCATTTAAGAAAAGAATTCCTAGGGATTTCATTTGCCTTCTACTCAGGTTATATTTTTTTTTTGTACTCTGTTTTGACACCACTTTGAAACAAGTTGGAACAAAAAAGCATAAACTCAATTTCAAATATTAAACTGATACTTATACTTTTAGACAAAATCTTGCGTGTCATTTTTTTTCCATTAGGAGCTATGGATCTAGCCCAGGTTAAAAATAAATAGTTCAAGTAGTGATAAAACCAAAGGTGTTATGTGAAACTAGAATGCATTAGTGTGTCCTAAACCATAAAGGTACACTTAATTTTACCTCAGTTTTGAGGAAAGCCACTGAAGGGTTTAAACACAAGTGAAAGCAGTGGCACAAGTCGTTCAATTTGGATTTAAATCTAAATCTACTGCTTTTAATAGCAGTAGTTATAAGAGAGAAGGTTAAGCTATCACAAAATATACATCTGGGGATTAAACTACCCACTAATGTCCCCACATTAATTACACAAATAGCTCTATAGAACTCCTTTTGGTCAGGCACATTCAGTGCTCCGGAGGTAAACCACTATAGGTATTATTAAACCAACCATTATAATGTAATGAAGCTTGCTCTCTTCATTAACTTAAGACATGATTTTTTCTGGATGATTTACAGGCAAGTAGTGATATCTGTGTGGGTATCCCACAAGAATATGCACTCAAGGAATTAGAGAAAAAGGTCAGCACTGGTCCATTGCTAATTTTGCAACTTCCTTTCAAGCTGTTGTACTGAAACCTCATAGCAGCATGTGCTCTTTTTGTCAAGTTCAGCTTTCTGTCTGGGTTGTGAGGTCCTGGCTGAGTAGAAGCAAGGTGGACACTTCTGCATGAAAATGAGCTGGTTTCACTGATCACTTAAATGTCGACTTTGCTCAGGAACATGAGAATTTACATTTCCTAGGTAATGGGCACCAAAACCCCTGAAAACTGGGATAAAATTATATGCAACTTTTATGGTGCAGGCCTATGGAGCCATTTATAAAAATAAGCTGGGTTTTATATGATTGGTAACAAAAATACATAAAAATGTTGTTTGCCCCATATATTGGGAAATATCCTGTCTTGGCACTCTGCAGCTGGTGAGTCATAATTTTACAGTTTTTACTAAAATAAAAATGAAATTAAAAAGTCCACATTTTCAAAGAAGTACAGAAACATAATATTTATAGAAGATCATAAACAAGTACTCTGTTAATAGCTGCTGAACTTTGTTTAAAGAATAACAGACTAACATTTCCAAAGTACTCTTTGCTGAGATTGAACAGGATTTTATTCAAACTGTTGCGGTAACTAATGAAAAACAAATGAGATTTCCAAACAGTTTTGACTGTTAGGGGTGTGATGGCAATATCATTGCTTTTTGCACTTACAGCTGCTGCTTACACTGAAACTACCAATTTAAAACATAATGTCATTTTATACTTGAACTCTTGATCTGCAATACAGGAAGGGCCAGGCACATTTAACCCAGACTGGAACCAGTCTGATGCAACTCTGTTTTGTTCTTGTGCATGAAGCTTCTTCAGCCTCCAAACTTATCTAAACCTCTGAGAGGGATCATAGACTACTGCCAGCTTTAGAACTGTTTCTTGCAAAAAAGTAACACGATGCTCCTGAGAGGACAATGCTCACAGTAATTATAGTCAGAGTGCTTCTTGTGCTTGTCCTACCCTGCCGGTTTGCTTTCCCTGTCAGCCGCACCTCTAGTTTGGGGCAGAGACTGCGCAGCTCTTGGAGCCTGAGAAGCCGTTGATGTCTTCTGGGAGTTGTAGTTCATCAGGAGAGGCCTGATTCATCAGAGAGAAAAAGATATGAATAGCTGAACTAAACCTTATAAGGCATTGTTAATACACCTGAACAGAAATTGTAATGAAACAGAAACATTTTTTTATGGCCAAAATTTTCATTTTGCTACTGACATCAGAATTTTCCACAAAATCCCCACATTATGCCTAATGTTAACTTATATTCAAACAAATGTCAGCATTTTTCACATATAAATAGTTTCTAGGTAACTCAATATTAAAAAATATACTTAATACCTTTAAGAAGATTAAAGAAAAACAGGTGAAAAAGCACCAGTAGCTGATGTAACATCTATATTGCAAAAGGTTGAACAAATCAAAATATACATCTTGCTGAACTGAAGAGCCTGATGTCATCTTGCTATCTCTGTATTATTACATTCTCAGGTAGTTTTATTTTTCCTGCAGATAGATCTGACAAGTGTTCAGATTTTTTTTAATCAAATGGAAATAACTGGAAAATGGCCCTTCTAGATCATAAACTATTATAATTATTGGTGTCCATTTTACAGCTCAGGCAGCATCGAGAATCCAAATGATTCTGAATATTGAATTTCAGACACTTCAGATACACTGTTCAAAAAGTGAACCAGCCACTGCTTTAGAAGAATTGAATTATTTGTTATTAAAGTCAGTAGGAGTTTATCACTCACATTAATGGAGTCAAATTTCAACTACAACTTTGCTCCCTTTTAAAAACCAAAACAAGAACAACCAAATAAAAAATATTTGGGGGTGGAGGAAACAACAAAATAAACAAAAAACAACCAAACAAACAAATAAAAACCATCGAACTGAGACACTTTGAAGGTTTTAGATAAAGGTTCAGGAGATAAACATTAAAGGTTGTTGAAAGGACAATTGATCCCTGAGATTAACAAGTCTGTTTTGTTTTGGCTGTGTGTGTTAAAGCTGCAGTAGGAAATTAACAAGATCATACAATATTTTTCATGTATTATTCTGCAAATCAGGGCACATTTAGATTTAATTTGTCCCCCTGCAGATGTCACTCGATCTTTCCAGATTCTCAGTACAATCCTTGCCTTGATTTATATTTGCCATAAACATTTTTTGAAGGAGGGCAGATGTAACCACAGACCTCCACTACTAGTTAGATGGGGGCTGCATCTACTGCTGCAGACAGATGTGCTCCATTGGAAAAAAGTCTCAGTCGTGTTGCAGTACTAAACTTTGACATACTCCAAAGATTTTAAAAACACCTGTTTAACATAGCTCTGAGGAAAGCTATATTTAAGAACAACACAAATCACATAAAGGAAGGGCTAAAAAACAGTAACTTTACTCTTTCTTGGATACTAACAGTGAGGAGAGTGTTTAGCAGGACATGAAGTGTATTCATACCTCAAGTTTTTAAGCATGCTTTTCCAGCTCTAGTGTTGCATCTGAATTTCCATGTAACAGTTCAGATGGAAGGAATGATAACTTAGAAGAATTAGAGGATGTAATTAGCCTGTCCTGCTTCAGCCACTGAATATTTTGATGATACAGTGTTAATACCAATTGAATGGCGTATTTGTATGTAAGGGAGCTAAACTCAAAGTCTAATCCAAATTATAGCTGAGCTTATTACTTGAGTTATTCTACTGGGCATGCTGCATACAGAAACGACTCTGTGAAAGACCCAAGGCAAAGAAATCCTGCTTTATAGTGCATATAATCGGAAAAGTAAGGAAAGAAAATTTAAACTGTTATTTAAACAAGTCTCATTCCAATTACTACTTTCCTCTCTGTCAGGGCCAATTATTCTCACTTTAGACATGACTAGCATTTCTAGAACCTTTTTTTTATATTTTTTACAATGTATAGAGTGCCACACAGTCACTTTGAAATGCTGAAAAACAAATTAATGTACACAGGAAAAGGAGACTTACTAAACTTAAAGATATCCTCTTATTTTGTCATACTGAGGCACATTAAAATACAGAAGGACTTTACAAGCAGTAAAGTGTTTTGGACATACATTTACTTTTGCCTCTTAAAGTAACAGTAAGACAAATTTGAAAACCAGAGCATTTCTTCCCTAGAATGTGTGCCAGACAGGAAAGCAAGTATAGGAACGTTTCCTTTCTTGTTCAGAAAAAAAACCCTTAAAATTAAAGTATTGGTTATGAAATTAATATGATCTGCTAATTACAATGTCAGATCACTGATACTCTAGTTTAGAAGCCTCCATTTCAGGAACAGACAGAATGAAAAGAAATAAAATAAGCAGTCAAAACCTGAAAGTGCATTTTTGACTTGTTTAAAATGAGAGCAAGTTAATTTTTTTCTTAACATGACACAGTACAATCAGTAATTTGTATTGATCCCAGACTTACCAACTAGAGAACAGGGATTTTGCCTTTTGGATAGCAGATCATGAACTGCTCACAATTGCCCATAGCTTTCTCCTTTGCAGCAGACATAGTTGCTTGACACTGTTATTAACCAATGAGAATAGAAAATTTCCAAAACTATAGGTGCCTGGAGATCTTGCTTTGCTCTGTTTCTCTCACTTGTCTGACTTGGGCAGACCAGACGTGCATAAATGAACCTGTGTTCCAAAGAACTCCTTCATTGCACTCCATCTTGCAGGCAAGAAATACAACAGGAAGGGAGATTGACTATATTTTATTTTAATGAATAAAAAACACAGATTTGACACTTGCTGCTGCACATTTTTGCCCTGAAGGCCTCCAAAATAATTTGATCACATTTTGTAATTCCTTATTCATTTGCATTAGCAATGAAAACACTGTCAATCAAGAACTGAATGTCTCTTTTTACATCTATCCTCACGGATATAGGAAAACTGTGCAATCGATAGAATTTCATACAAAATACTGATTTTACTTCATGAATTGTCTTCTCCTCCATACACCCATCTCCTTTACTACTTTTTCCAGTATCTGTGTCAATACTGGTCAAGGTATCAGCACTCTTGATTACCTCATGCCGGCAGAACCTTCCTATAGGTTTCAGAAAAACTTAGGCTGCAGAAAGCCAACAGCTTGGAGGTGACTTGTTTTTCTTCTGAAATTCATCCTGGACTGAAATTGAAAAAAACCCAAAACCAACCCAGAAACAAATAACATACAAATGTGGTGTGAGCTAAGGGAATGAAAAGTTAATCTTATGCATAGACATGAAAATTGGCTATTTTAGGAACCCCAACTGCCCCATGAGAAAAGTTGTAAGTTTATTTCACAAGCAAAGGAAATGTGCACTAATTCTGCTACCTTTTACATAGGGCTAATGTATTTGACCTCATAGTAACCGAGTTACTTCCTGAGGTAGCTGCTTGCCTGTGTATAATTGACCTGAAGAGATAACATCAGAATTTTGTCTTCCCTTCTTCAACTGATTTCACCACTGTACCCAGTTTCATGGAGCGGACTCGTGACATGTGATGCTCTTCTTTCTTCACCTGCTTTCACAGCCCAGCTCATATACATGTTGTTACCTTACGCTCTAGTCCAGACTTGAATGCATTAGCTATTCCCCTCCTCACTTTTCATACCTAGAGAGCTCCAGATAAATTCCAGACTGCATACACCCTGGGAAGGATTTTTGCCATTCCCAAGGAGCGCTTACAGAAAAGGCTCAGCTCCCTTGGCTGGCCTTGGCTGCCACAGAGCTCAGCAAACTCCATGGTTTGGAATTCTTCCCGTTTCTTAGTCTGGCAGGTACTGGGATTACAGAGCATCTAAAACTAACCATATGACAGCTTTATCTCCACAACTGGGGCAAAGACAGCAGAGTCTTTGCCCTAGTTATCTAGTTTAATTTCTAGAAAGAATTGTATCAATATTGCAATAAATACAGTTCTGACCATCTCCATTTAAGCATAACACGGAAGACAGCTCTAAGTGCCCTTTGTTAATCTCACAACTCTTTCTGGCAGTGAGTATATATGTGTAGAGAAGAAATATGTCACTCAGGGTCTCCTCACCTGTCCAAAACTCACTGGAAATGGGCCATGTGGTTTCTGGCAGTGGCTTCTCACCTGGTAAAATGTAGCAAATACATTTTATTCACATTTGGGATACTCAAACAGCATGAAACAGCCTGAAAAAAAATATTCACTGGGTCACTGCAAGATTGACTATCAATTAAGATTTTCTCTATGGAGATAGCAAGTGTTCAGTTCTCAGTTTGCTCTCAGCTGGGCCACATAGATTATAATTGTCACTCCTATCTTTGTCTTGACTGTGAGTTTTTACCTCATTAAAAAAAATAAATCTGAATAAACACGAAACCAGCATGAAACTATATATTCTGGTTTCTTTGTACATTGCCCCAGGATGATCACAAAACTGGGAATGAATAACTGGGAACCATTAAAGAAAAAATCCATCAGCAACAGCAAAAGGTAGAAATAAGGGAAGCTCAAGGACAGCTTAGCTTACATCCACTAGGAGAACCTGGCTGTAGTATGATGATTTGGTCTTCAGTGTTCACATACACATGCACACACAGCAGTCAGCCAGGTGCAATTTAGATTTGTGCAGAACATTGAAGGAAAGAGCTAAAATTAAAAGAGGGGCAGGACATTTATTTTTCTTTTTTGAAAGAAGAAATATTCACAGATGAAGCACAAGACATTCTATCAGGAGTTCCCTTAAACAACAAGAATTTTATTGACACTTCAACAACGAGAAGCATTTCTCTGAATTACAGCTTTATTTAAACATTACACAGCAGATATAGTGTAAAGTGGGTAAGAGAGTTTCTGTTAGTCTTTATAGTACTATCAAGAGCAGAAGTCAATTAGAGTACTTCTAATTGAAGAGATGAAATTATTTCCTTACTGCCTTGCATAGTGTGTCCTGCTTTTATGACAAATATTTATAGGATAAATCATTCTATTAGGAAAAGACATGATTCATTCTACCCTAGGCAGACATGAGTGTAATTGTGAATGTGAAATTCATAGTTTCTAGCACTGGTAAATATTTGCACGGAGCTGCTTCCTGTTCCATGACTACAAAAGTCTATTTTCCTGAAGAACCAGTTAGCTAGCCTTGAAGCCAAAGCTCACTGACAATAACCATGCTATTACAGCTGCTGAAGTTAGTGGGGCAATTTGTATGGGTGAGATGAGCAGAACTTGACTGGTGATCAGAAGAACAAAGCTGTCATACAACATGTCCTCAATATCCTATGCTTTGGCTTTGCAAACCTGCAAACTCAGGACATTTAGACAATGTCAGACACTTTTTAATGGATTAGCACACCTATCGGCTTCATAGTTTCTTCTATCTGATTCACTACCTTCAAGAATGTTGTCCCAGCTGCACATTAATGTTGTTGCTAACCCTTTTTCTTTCTTTTTTTTACCATTTTTTATGGAATTGTGGTAAAATGTCCATATCTGTGTTTGTCTTTCAGTCAAGCACAGTATCTGCAGGGTTATAGGATTTACAACCAAGGTGAGAACCAGAGAAAAACTCAAAATACTTTTATTTTAAGTACTAAATGATTTGCTCATTCTTGCTCACTTCTTGCTGATGGAACTGACAGCAAAGTATTTGTACTGTTATTTCTTCTTCCCCCAGCTCCTTTTCCATGTCCTTGTTTCCTGGTAGTTTCTCCAATTTAAGAAAGTGAAGGCACTGTGATTTGAGCCCAAAAGTTCTCCTACACTTTCTGTTGATTTAAGTGTTTTTTTTCATACTGCTCAGGATAATTGTTTAGGGATAGATTCTCAGTATAAACTGGCAAAGAACCTCTGAGTGCTGCATACCCATGCCAATTTACACAGCAGAGAATCTGATATGATCTCAGCAAAGGGAGCATAATACTACACACAGAAGAAATTCAAAAGTCAGAGAGAGGCAGACTGGAAAAAACACAAAAGAGTGAAAGAAAAAAAACCAAACAATGTATCAGAAAATCTGTTTTAATAACTCTGTAAGAGGCCAGCTGAAAGTAGCGGTGGAAAAGACAGTGAAGTGTAGCAGGCTGAAACAATCTGTCTGTCCCTTCGTGTACATGCGGGTGGAGAGGGTGCACGTGATTCAGCTTCCTTGCTAATGCTGTGAGACGATTAAACAAGGTATTGATCGTTGTCTCCTGTACTGTGAATGTAACAGTATTCCTGCCAAGCCTTTCTGTTATGCCAAATGTGAGTTTGTTTTACAGTATAACTAGGAAAACAGTTTAATGAAAGGCTCACCATGCTGTGACTATACATAAATTCAGAGGCACCATGCGCCACATCCATTAATACTTAGATTAGCTTAGACAGACCATCACCAACCTGGAGACCACTTGAGTCTGGTTTATACCTGTCATGTGTTCACACAGCCTATACTTAAATATTTATAGAGTAAAGCCAGTGTAGCCTTCAGTGTTTTTCTGTATTTCTATAAGCAAAGGCAAAAAAAAATGCCACCAGGAAAAAAAAAAAGAAAGGAAACTTCCCCTATGGTAGCTGGTAGAAATCACCCAATTGTTTGTGAAGAAGGGAAAATCCTCATTAACAAGCCATGCATCCCCCTCCTCACCCTCAAACTGCAATCTGGAGCACCACCATCTAATCCCAGAAGTTCTTATTTGGAAGTTATCAGGCAAGCCAAACTGTAACTACAAAACCTGGCAGCCTTCAGTGATCAGAGGAAGAGGGCATGGAAGAGAAATAGCAATTATTTTGCACACCTGGAAAGCGTACAACTACAGAAGCTGAACCAGAAGCAAAAGGAAGACTGTGCCATTGAGGAGAATCTGAGCACTCAGTAATAACTAAACTCCTGGTCATGCTAATTTGCAAGAATGAGTCAGGGTCTGGGGAAAAGATGAGCTATTCAAGGTATTTTTAAAATACAGCTTATTAAATGCCTCAATGCAAAGCAACATTCAGGTCTTCAGTTTTCTCCTAGATTTACTAAACAAAGAACATCTGGTCAGTCAGTAACCACTGGAGATACACATACAGGCACAGACAGAAAGGAACCGTTCCACTGCCCAGGTTCTGCCCTGGCTAGAAGTATGAAATTTCAAACCGTGAAATACCAAGTAACCATTGCCTATACAAATGCTGTCAGTAATTGCTATTCACTGTATTGTGCAGGGCTACAGTAAATTGCATTGCCCATCCCTGTAATTTCTTCTGTCGGTTATTGTCTGCATCACAAAAAAAATGCACTTGTTCGGTGCACCAGTCTCACATTCATAAATACCTTAGAAATGCAATACATGATAAATTATTTAATCAGATAAAAACGTGGCAAGAAAGCTGTGCTTAACAGAGTTACACACTTTTTTGAGAACTGGTCATACAAAATAATCCTTCAAATACAGATGCAAAATAACAGTGTTACAGGAAATGTCATCTACATTATTTGAATAAGAGTCTATTATTGCTATATATATCAATGTACATATAAAGAAACATACATATCTCTGAATGGAGGCTCCATTTTCCCACTTTTGAGGAAAGCACAGTTTCAACAATAATGTTTGATCTCCCTGGTGACAGAGCTATTTACAAAATTAGCAAGATAAAACCACCTGGAGCTTTCTGTATTTACAGAAAATAAGCTTGAGATTCATTGAATTTCTCACAGAAGATAGCACAATTTTAGAGTGAGAGTTCTCCTCTAGGTCCCGTGCTCTCCTACTAATCAATATGGAACTGCAGAACTTCCTGGGTATAATTGGAAGCTTGAGCATGAGGCAAAACCCTTAGTAGTTGTTGGGGTGTAAAAGGAAGATGCTCAAAGAAGATAGAAGCTTTCCTTAACTAAAAGAAAGAAAACAAAACCAACCAAAAAACCAACCAACCAAACAGCAAATTAATTTTTGTATTTGCATTCTTTTTCATTGTTTGTTTAAAAAGTAAAAATATAGCAGCTTTTTAAAAAATATTTGGCTATATAAAAAATGTTTAGTATTCAAAGCATTTTATTGAACTTTACCATATTGGTAGAATTTTGGTAGAAAGAGCTCATTCTGAGAAAACAGTGGGGTTTTAAATTTACAAAATAAACAATTCTCACACTTCCAAAATCCATGCCTTTAAAAAACTTCTATCAAGTGAAAAACAAATGCCATTGATCTATCTTCATTTAGGTTGCAAAAACGCTACTATATTTATGTTAGTGTTTCTAGTGTACAATGAAACATTTAAAAATTAACAGTAGCTTTCTTTTCTGGGCAAGACTTGAAATCAACTAAAGGACAGAATTTTGGTATTACTAAGTGTCAATGAAGAGTTACTGCTGTAAAACAAAACAAAATGTATATATTTTAAATTATCACCAGTGCTGGAGTATCAAACACATTTAAAATGCAGCCTTTATTGCTCTTTAAATTTGCCTAAATAAAAAACCAAATTCCATCGCAAAGATATGCAAGGATTAACTAGAGCTTTCCTGCAAGAAATAGTTTTGTGGGTTTATCTGAAATTATGATGGTTAAAATGCAGGACCTTTATGACCTGCTCAATGGCAGGTTTACATTGAAACTGTTATAAATTATTACAGAGGTGAAGCCAATCTAAACAGTCCAACATAAATATATCTGCAGACATACTGGCTACTACATATTCTAAACACTGTCTGTATATGAATAAACAGAGCTTTCTAAATCATTTAAGAAAATGTATTTATTCATAAAATCAATAATATTTATTTTTGTGTTTGACAAAAAAGGTCTATTATATCTAACTTATTGGAGCTTGAAAGCATTTTTTATGGATACTTATGTGGTTTTCCTACATCTGATAATGTCTGAGAATTTTATTTTAATTACATGAATGTTTCTAATAGGTTTTGTATTTGACTAATCCTTATCTGTTTAAATTGTTATTTTATTAAATTTCACACATTAAATATTGAGTAAACATATTGTACAGGGCTACATTTATACAGTATTCTGTCAACTAAAACTTTTATCAGAGTATAAACCAGACATAGGTAATATTGGAAAACAAATCCATATTTGTGTGTTTCTACTTTCTTATTCATTTGGAACAGCAATAAAAATACATATTTCAGTTCATACTATTATAATAAGCAGTATTTGTGGCAGGAAAGGAAATGTGAGATGTTAACACATGGCCAGACCCTGGGTATTCCATTTATATGCATGAAACCATACAGGAAAAGCTGCAGACTCAAATAAAGTTATGTATAATAACACTGTTTGTGTTGCTTCCTAATTTCATACAATATTAAAAATATTAAATCACATTAAAATTCCTCCTGCTGGCTTCCTAAAAAGATTCCCAAAGTGAATGCAAGAGGGAAATTGTGCGCTGCATTAAAGAAAAAAATAATTAAAATCATGGTAACACATGCAAAATAGTGTCCTGAAAAAAACAGCTGTAAAACTATAGAAAATGGGAGGTGAGAAATGCAGACTACTAAGATCTGCTGCACTGGATCTTGCTATTGGGTCAGAAGAAACTGCCAGAAACACAAATAATATAAATGCCAACTTCTTCCCCTAATTTATCATTTAAAAATTCAGCTACATACATCCAAAAGCCTGAAGTTTAATATATACTTTAAAACTCCTGGTTCTTTTATTATTGGAATTTTGTGTTGTCTTTCCGTGTTTACAATATAAATACCCTGTAACTTTATCCAATATTCATAGCTGCAGCATTTGCATACCTCTTTGCTACTTATCTCCATCACTTCCTTTAGAAAATTCCCCCTTGTACCTGCTGCACTGTATAAAACAAATAAATAAAAAGAAATTAAAGTACCCTTTTTATTTTGAAAAGTGTACAACTATAGATATCAATCCTTCATTTCCTGTGTACTTCCAAGTTCTCAGTTATACTCATTTACTTCGCCATGTTGAGCATATAATAGATATAATGCAGTTTCAGAGTGCTGGCTCCCTGTGCAAAAGGGAACTTGTACCTCTATTCTTGCAGCTTTCATATATTGCCTCTGTTTGTTCCCATTGGGGCACTCCCCACTGATGCTATTGAATATTTGGTGAAAAAAAAGAGCTTGATTCAGCCTCAAAAGCATTAACTAGGGTTTTTGGTTTTCACTATTTGCTGGATAGCCAGGAAAGGTCTGAGGAAGGTAATAGCTCTTTTGAGTCAAAACTGCAATCCCTGAAGAATTGCTGGATAATGTATGTTAGGGTCAGATTTCCTTTGATAAGGTAAAGTAAAGCAGTGACAGGTAAACTATAAGACTTAGGAAAAGTCTTAAAAGGAAACGTTCTTGGGAAAGGAGTGGTCTAAGCGGGAAAGAGTCACTTCCCTGCAGACCTATGCTGCAGAATCAGGATCCAGATCTGAGTGTCTTCCCTCCAGATGTCTCGTGTTTCTGCCCAGGTCCCTCAGGCAGGGTGGCAAATCTGGGAGAGCACCATGACATGGACACAGCAGCAGAGCTGGCACCATCACCTCCCAAGCTTCCTGCTGTACCTGGAACTGCCGCGAGCAGCCCTTGGATTTGATAAAATGATTAAATAAAGATGTGATTATAGTGGATTTCTGCCAGCCCACAATCTCTGGAAGTATCAGCAAGCCAGGACAGACAGCTATTTCACACTGTTAATGGAAGGCAGCTCGTGCTGGCTCCAGACAAAACTTCTGCGAGGCAAAGGGGCAGTTTTACCCATCAGCCAGCAGTGGGGAATGGATGGTCTGGCTTTCAGCAGGTATGATAAGTGGGGTGCTGAGCCATGAGTCACCGCTGGCTTCCCTTGCTACTGTAAGCACGGCTTCTTCGGGAAGCTGCCTTCTAAGATAGCGCTGGCCGTAGGATAAACAACTGACAGCATTCCTGCAGTTCTCACTCACTACTTCATTCCTACTGACGGGAAAAGAAATTGCAACCGGCACTGGTAGGGAAATAAAGATGATTCATTTTAGTCCAAGCTAACACAACAAAAGAATAAAGAAGGTGGAAGATGTGAAATAGAAAGATAAAATTAAAAAGGAACCACTTGTACTGAAGACATTAAGTTTAAATTGAAAAGATATATTGGTGTTTAATTTAAAGACTGAAAAGTAATCAAAATGAATTGAAATAAAATGAAAATAATCTTGAAGCCATTGTAATTGGAAGTAACAATATTCTCTAATTGTTTAAGGGGTTCATATTGCAGATGCAAAATGTACAAAGGTCACCTCAAGGGAAGAAGAAATTATTTTACAAAAAAACCACCAAAATAAAGAACATTCAGAGAGAATAAATAATCTTTTGTAGAGAACGAATTTAAAAAAACCCAAAGAAACTTTAAGAAAAATAAAACTCTGGCTTTGTCCTGCTCTCTACAGTTTAAAAAAAAAGGTATATTGCAAATACCATTTGTTCTTAAACTATTCATGATGCTAATTTAGCGATTAGCTCCCTGCTGCTGGGTCACAGATACCATGTGAGTGTGCTCTCCATCCCATCGAAAAAGCTGTGGTGTACCTACAGCTGGACAGTTGCAATTCTAATAATCATATTTCCAAGAACCAACCATGTATGTAATATACCTAGCCCCTGTCACTGCTGAATTAAGCAAATTATAAGATAGGCAGGAAACCATATGTGTTTTAAGTGATAAAACCACTTTCATTTGTAATTCTGTAGCTGCTGTGCTGTTGGTCCTTTTCCCCTTCTGCTGTCTTTTAATCTCAGCTCAGATATCAACTGTCAACTACAGTGTTGTGTTAACGAACTTCAGACGTGTGTCCATAACTCCAGTGACAGGAGCAGGATTTAAGCAAGACACAATTTTCAACAACAGAAAAAGATTTTTTTCCTCCAAGTGCAGTGTTGCATAATTTTAACATTCTCTGATAGGGAAAAAAATAAGATTGTCCAAAAAATAAGTCTGAATGGGAGCCAAGTGTAGGTTGGCAGGGAACCTTCTGACAGCGTAAATGCTCATTTGTCATCTCAGGGGAGTGTTAACTCCAGCACCTGGTTACTGCAATTTAAATGTCACCACGGTAGTTCTGTCATGGCTGATTTAAGGGTAATTAAAATCAATTGTTAATCACTTTAAGTTTCATTTTGCAGTGGAAATTTCCCAAAATATATGTTTTCTGAAAGATATAGTTGCCATGGGATTTTTGGTGGAATGTTTTTGTAAAATAAAACACTTCCAAGTTTTGGTTGCTATTTTGTTATTTCTGGTTTTTCCTCCCTTTCTTTCCACTTCATCAATTACATTCTCTAGAATGACCAGTGTGGGATTTTTTTAGATCACTACTACAGAGATTGACACTGTAACACTCCAGGTCACAGAGTGATTTGAGTTTGATTTAACGGATATGCAAAGAAGAGAAATCCAAAGCACTATTTCTTCATGGATTTATTTCTTAATGTGGTCCAGAGTGGAAATTATGCTTTAACAAAGGGAAATACCAGTGATAAAGTACCAACAACAATAATTGTTTTTTTCAATAATAACCCTGTTGATACAGCAGTAAGATCAGTTGAAGGTGAAAGGAAAAATATTTCTCGGTGCCCTGGAATATTAGCAGGCATGATCGATTTAAATAGATCACAACAGTATTTCAGTTACCTGCTGGTGCTGAATGCACATCCTTTTCTCCGCCACACATCTAACTCAATAATATTTAATCATTCTACACAAATACAAGTTAGATTACTTATAAATGAAAACTCTGCCAGATCCATTAATGAGCAGATCTCCTCCCTCCAACCATTGAGTGGGTTATTTCAAAGGTCCTTAAAGTTACATTTCCAAAGAAAGGGTAAGGACTAACACGGCAAACCATCAGCGTTAGCTAATGTTAGCTAAAGTTATCCACCCTTCCTCGCAGCAAGTCATCTCTGTATCAAATGATACTTACAGATGATGCTTGGATGACTTTAGACCAGTTCACCTGATTGCAGTTTAGTTGCATCATGAAGACACTGAAAGCAGAATAAAATTCAGACATGCAAGAATTATTGCAGTCAGGCTGCCCTTTCTTTTCCTTATTCTTTGTCGGGAGGAGGAACCAAGTAGGTGGCCCCAGCAATAAGGAATAGATCTCTGCTTTCCTTGGCTAAAGAATTTGGCAATTTGAAATCTACAATATCTAATTTTCTTTATGGTAAAAAAAAAGATTTAGTTCTTCTGGAATGAATGAGGTTATACTGGCTCCGGGCTTTCTCATTCTATTTTTTGTTTCTGTATCCAGGAGCAACAGACATCAGTGCACCTGCTGTACACGTGCACATTCCCATCAAGGGCAAATAATATGTAATATACCTTACAGTTAATCTTTGGACCTCATTTCCAATTTTAATTTTCCAAATCAGAACTTCAATTTAACTAATTTACTTCACACAGTCATGCAGTTAAAGGTATAAAGATGAGACAGACCATCCAGTCTACACTTCTAAAAGTGTTCCTGAGATAATAGTCCTATTACATCCAATGAAGTATGAAAACTTTACCCTCAGCCTTCTGTATATTACTATTTGAACTTATAGACAGAGAAAGAACTGATCATGTTGAAAAAAAAAATCAGAAACCTTGATTTTGTCTTTGCAGAATGATCTGAAAGTCAGCAGAATTAGCCTTCACAAGTTCTTCAGTTATCTTTGGTTCTGTCCATAGTCTAGCTAAAGGAGAATTCTAAAAATAATGGAGTTCGAATGGTTGAGAGGTTCATCTAATTATGCTAACAAAGTAGCGCTGAGTCACTGTGTATTCACCTGAACATGTCTAGTTTTACAAAGGTTCTCCCTTAACTGATTTAGTCAAAAGAATTTAGAAAGCTCATCTGTAATCAAATCATATGACACTCAGAAAGCAAACTCTAAACCACAAACATGAGTACTTGCAGACAGTGCCATGAAGGGAGATGCTGAAGTGAAAAATATTACATTTTTCCATAATTAGGCATTTGCAGACTATAATTATCTTCCAAAGGAGTGGTTTGGTTGTGAGAAGTAAATGACACCCAGCTAGACAACCCTGTCTATCATTTCTGATTAATTGATTAAAAAATATATTCAAAAAGTAAGTCCATTCACATGTGCATGCACACACACAAAAACAGAGAGGCTAGCACTGAATTCAAGGTGAGACAGACTTTTCTAAATAAAAATGTATAAAACTAAATCTAGATTAATATACAGAAAAATCTGGTTTATTTATGTAAAGAAAAATGTCAGGAAGTAACAATCACTAGAGAGTATGTTAGCAGCAGTCAGTAGTAATCTAGCCTGGAAAACAGTAAAAGAACCTATATTTTCAGTGCAAGATTCAGTCAGGTATTGTGAACACAACTCTTACCACTGATTCAGTCTTTTTCAGGACATCATAGTGACATGAAAAGATCATGAGAGCCCCCTTTGCCAGCTGGGGATTGATTCTTTCAGTGAGAGTATGGCAAAAGATTAAGCACATTTGCTTAAACCTGTGCAGGAACCCTCTGAGAAAAGATGATCCCAAGATTTCCTTGACCTGCAAGGCTTGCAGGAGACCAGTCTGTAGGGACATCTCAGCAGGACTGCAAACAGTGCCCAGTCAAAGAAACATCTAAGTGGGGTTTATTTCAAACCTTGGAACAGGCAAGAGAAAATAGTAAATTGTGACTAAGGGCTCTGTGCTCTGCTTTGCAGTATCTCAAAGCAGAGTGTGAGGGCACAGCGTCAGGATTCAAATTTCCAGCAGGAGGATCTGGCTTCTGCTGTGCCCATGCGTGAAGCAGAGTATAAAGGAACCACACTTCAGCTACAGCTATTACTATCTAATTACTGGCTCTTCCCTCCTTTTTCTTTATCCTGTTGGATCACAGCATTTTTCCCAGAGTACATCAATGCCATTTGCCCATAGTACCTAAGATTGCAGCAGGGCTCATTTCCCACCAAATGCAGAGCACTTGTTCTGACAAGGCAAGATATGCTCATTCTCCAGCAACCAGAGTCACATTTACTTCAGGTATTATTTTTCTTAAAATATCAGTGTGTACTTAGACACTTTGTTGACCTGTGAGAAAGAACTAAACTTCATCCTAGAGTGAAATCTTTCTTTTAGATTTCTTGCTTCCTTTGCAAGTTTTATGGAAGATACTAATACACACAGTTCCAAATCAGTGCTATGCAAGAATTCTAGCATATGTAGTGAGAGGAATAAAACATAACTGGAACCATGCAGCTAAACAGCTTGCCATTCTTTCAACATACCACTTATTTATTTCAAGACTTCTAAATCTTTCATCACTGCAGCAGCTAAGTTGTATTTACCACAGTTTCAGTCATATTTTCATTTTTATTAATCTTAATTCACTTTTATTAATCCATAAACACCTGTGGAAAAAAAACAAATTTAAAAAATACCAGTATTTGTAAACAAAGGAAGTTTCTTTCCTATGAAGCAAACATTTTCACAATAACTTTGTATAATACACATTCTTGTCAGGATGTACAGGGTGCCAGAGATTGTCCAAGTGTATCATATTGAATTGGTTTGTTGATAGTCTATATTAGAGGAAGTTATGTTCAATGCCTGAGATCTATAGGAAGATTTTAAGCAACTATGGCAAGCTTAATTTGGTGTTTTCGTTGAAGTATAGGCTGATGCTTAAGCAATTAGTTCTTGTATTCTCTTTTTGAGGGACTAGGTAGTATTTACATGTACATTGCTTCAACTTGTCTGCACACCACAAAATTATACATTTTTTATATATATTAAAATCTATACTTTTATATATGCTTGTATTATATATTGCATTTTATATAGTATCTATTTTTATATATTGGATTTATTTATATATTGTTAGTCTTGTTATTTTAGTGCTGCTTTCATGGACCTGCAATGAAAACCCTATAGATCTGTTGGAGAATTTCATTCACACCATCTGGACAATTTTGAATCTTGCCCTGCAGCTCTTATTGATGATGCCAGCTCTTCAATTTAGTGGAACTATTTAGAAAATTAAGTATAAAGCCTATGTAAAATGGCTTATACTGGGTCCTCTAAAAGTTTGCACATCTAAAAGATGTGTTTGTGTTTCTACATGATCTGCAGCTTCAGACTGTGTTTCTGCGATTAGAAAAACTGCTCTCAGTCTATTATCACAAAGCATACTGCAGATCTGTTCTGACCTACAATCAAATTATTGTATTTGCATAGCAATATTTCCACTTTATTCCATAATCAAGGGTATTTAGACACATTAAACAAGTAATTTAAAGCAGTACAATATTTTGCTTTAGCAATGATTTTTTAGTGCTACATAGATATATCAGTGAGCAATGCAGGTTTTGTATACAGAGCTGATAGTTAATGGTGGTTTTCAGAGATAACTCTTTTATTTAAGGCAATACTGTGTTTTGGGCTACTTTTGAAAATTCATTTTTCTACCAAACCTACAAAGCTTTGGGGATAGCCAAAATATGTGCATATTTGGAGCACAGCAATTTTCAGTTCTCTACAGGTTAAAAGTCAGACCAATATTCCAAAATGACATTCTGGGAAATATGCAAATGATTTTTCAAGTTATTTCAGAAATAATGGTATTTGACTCAGGAAGTTTATATTAAATACAATCTACAGTGGAGTTACAGTGAGAACTTCACTTTGGCTGATGGATGATAAGAATAAAGTCCTCCCCAGATGAATTGAGCCTTGTGTATATATCCACAAGTTATGCTCAGACAGCCTATTTCACATGAAATTCCTACATAATGCATGGTTTCATCTAACACTGATGCCAGTCCAGTTGGATCCTAGATTATCAGGTTGAGTTCTTCAGCTGAAAAAATACAGCAGTAATATTTACAAATATTAACTTCAGTTTAGGCTCATGAAACTTAAACACATGACATGATACCCAGAGACAACTTGAAGGTAAGGCTTCTTTCTGGACAGTTAGAATTTGGTATTTCTTCAAAGTATTTGAGATATATATTTATATATTTAACTACCTGATGGTAGAATGGGCAAATGTTGTTCATAAAGTGAACATTAATATTCATGAAATGGAGAACATTTTAAAAGTTATCCTCCAGAGTGGAAAAGGAAAAACCAAATGTGGTGGTGTCAAAGTATTTCACTTTGGGTCCCAAAGCACCCCAGAGTGAGAGATGTTTTCACCAAAAAAAAAGGATTAAAATTACTAAAATTCTTCTTATATAAATTTTAATAATTTTAGGAAAAGTTAATGCTATTGTGAATCTACTGGGAAATCTGACCCAAATGCACATAAAGACGTATAGAAAGAGTAGTGAAAGAATTTTTAAGTATTTTTGAATTACATGCTTGTTTTGAGCTTTTTCAGCACAAAAATATGACAAGCTCTCCTAAGACTGCCTGTAATATGTGATAAAAATACTAATATACAAAGTTAAACTGTCCTTTTTCCTGTGCTACAAACCTATGTATACTCTTCCATTAAATTTGATATGTTCTTCTATTGAAATCTTGTTCACTATTGTATCAAATAAAATGTATGTCTTCATTTTGAAAGGCCTTCACAACTTTTCCTCTCTCCAAGTGATTTTTCTTAGATATCTGTTAAATTCAGTATACCATCTTATATGGAGAGTTTTCCATGAATACTACAGCTCCTGCAGTATTCTTTCAATCTCTTTTACTATATGAAGCTTGAAAGAACTTGGCAATAATCTGATTTTCATGCACTGAAATTGCTGTGAAACTGACCAGCATTGCCTCACTGCTTCTCTGTACATCTTCCTTCTGCCACCAGCCTCTATCTTCGCTTTTCTCTTGGACAATGTTACCAGAATATATAGTGATTAATAAATTCTGTCACATTTTAATGACATAGACCTGACCCATCATTCTTAAGTATTAGTATAAAATAATATCCTTATGCTAGAAATAATTTGAAGACTTATAGCTCAAACTATTACAATGCATTTTCTTGGATTTTGACAGAGCATTCTATTTTTTTTCTGATTAATCTGTTATTAGTTTCACAAACTAGGTTCTTGAAGTACAGTATAAATTAATTGCAATGTTTTGTATAAGAGAAAACTGCTATTCCATAACATTCAGAGTGTGTAAATTTTTCTCAATGGAGATACATTTAAAAATAAAATTATGAGAGAGGTTTAGTTCTAAGAAGCTTCTTTTCCATTGCAAGCTTATAATTAAAAAAAATATATACATTCATATTCTACAACTCTAAAGACATTGCTGTTAATTTTTTATTCCTTACCAACAAAAATAAATGCTCTATTATGAAGAAAAAGTGAATTCAACTCCTGCTCTCATGTATCTATTTTTCTGTAGTAGCATTGTGCTGGCAGGAGCAGGTAGACAAAAATATTAGCACAATGGACTGGAAAAGCAACTACAGACCATTTCTTTTTCTTCTCAAAGCATGACATTTCTAAAATTCAAATTGTGGTAACTCAAAAATGGGCTTGGATCTCCCAGAATATCCCTCAGCATCATGTGAATACCTGTGGTCTTTTGCTGGTTTGTCAGCTTTGTAGTCTGCTAGAATAATGGCTGGCAGGGTGAGGGGAAGTGCAAGCAGGGACGTTCACTTGGGATAAACCTCAAACAAATACTGCTTTAAAATTTTAAGTAAACTGAAAGTTAAAAATTTTGCCTTGTTTGAGTCAACACAGTTTTACCTGCATCCGCTGCTCAGTTTCTGGAGACTACTGGGGCCTCATGAATATCTCCCACTACTGGGGGCTGGCTGTGGGGCTGGCTGCGACTTCCAGCAGGGAAGAGAGTCCTGTCCCTTTCCCTAACTGGGGCCATGGGACAAGACTTGCTTGCTCATGGCTTCATCAAAAAAGTCAGAAACATTGTCAATTCTTTCTGTTCAGACATTAAAAAACCTAGGTTTTTAGCCTTCTGTAAGAAATTATTTTCAGCTTTCCTCCAAACCATCCCGCTGACAGGTTGTTCTCTTTGGCCATGGGCTCACAAAAGTGTTTTTCTCAGGCAATATCAGTTTGAACAAGTCCCCATGCCTCATTTTTGTTTGCTGCTTCATTTGAGACAGCATAACTTTGCTTGGTGATGCAATGAATATAATTGAAACACTGAGCTGGGTAATAAGTCCCCAAAAGTTAATTCTCTCAAGCCAATGACTCCATCAGAATGGCCACAAAGACCACCTATACCAGCTCAAGGATACGGGTGACGTGGAGATTGAGTACTAACCACTTCCAATAGCAGTGGAATCCATTTTATTCATGGTCAGGTTATTTTTAAATTTTGGGTATTCATTTCAACACAGAAGTAAGGACTTAGACCTTTTAATTTGAGGCATGCTTTTTGAAACCTTGGCCATAATGCAAATTCAGTGGTATGAATAGAATAATTTAGAGTAATGCCAAACCACTAATTTTATAGAACAATTTAATTAAACAGTAGAGCAAAGAGGCAACTCAAGAGTATTTCTTTCAGGATACTTTATATTTGAATTAATTCTGTGTGTGGGATAGTGCTTAATATATTCATTTATTATATCTGTTAGCAGCTATGTGTTGCCTTAAAAAACAAACTATGGCATAGGATTTCAAAAGCACTAGCTGCAGATGGAATTTTTATGTAGTGGTTCTGAGTTGTTGAGTGTAATTTTAAAAGGATTAGTTATACCAAAATATTTTGTTAAAGGGACCATTATGCAAAAAGTTTTAACTAGGAAGACAGCTACCAGGTTTGCTGTGCTGCTCAACGCATCAACTTAATACCTTGGCCAGGAGAGATGGAAGAGTATGAGTCATCCATGCATGCTGCATATAAGTGGTAGGTTTTTTATAATAGTGGTTGTCTTTCTGACTAACATGTCTGGGCCTGCGGACGACTGATGTTTGTCACTGCCGGAATAGACCTTAAACAGTTGTTTTCTCCCGGCTTAGTTTAGAAGGTTGGCTTAGCTGAACCCCAAGATGCAGATTTCCTTTTGCCGTGAGTCCTGAGAGCTGTGATCTAGTGGGGTTTGTTCAATTTATCAGTAGACAATGGAACTTGTTTATTAAAACAAACCTAAGGAACTCTTCTACGATTTATGAGCACATAATGGAACTTGTGAATGACTCTCTTGCCTCTTAGTAAATGGAATGTGTGGCACAAAGATAGCTTTCATTCCTCCCATCTCTACACTGCTTACTTAGTGTTGGCTGAGAACAGGAAAAATAATTCAGAATTTGGTTTGTATACTTTTTTTTTCTGGATTTTTTAATTTATTCTTTTTCTTTACAAACAATATTCCTACTTACTACTCAAAAAATGCAATAGCATGCATTTTGTAAGAAAACAGAAAATTTTCTTAAAGAAAAAAGGTTAGCTTGTATCTCTGTGGGTATGTCCACATAGAGCAGCTGTTTGAGTTCTCATAGCAGAGAAGGCAGTTAAAATGAAAGTATTACAGTGGAGCAGTATAGTGGTCTGGTATGGAGGGATGTTATTCCTTCTACTGCTTCCCTGTACGAGTTAATTACATACAGTGTCAGCAGGCAATAATAGCGTGCATGCAATTATTAAACATCTATACACATTTCACTACCCTTCCTTGCCTTCAGTAACACTTCCTGCATTGCAAAAGTCAGGCATGGTTTGAGTCCAGAAACATTCCCTCCAGCATGCTGGCTGTAAATACAATGTAAAGGATCAAGGAAGGTTTAAGAACTGGAAACAAGAAAGTTTCAAAGCTTGAGAACACTTCTATTTCATGAGAAAAAATAGAGATGTGAGGATAAAAAGAAAGAGTCTGACAAAGAGCACTGAATGAGGCCCAGAAACTGCATGGACAACTACTGTTCAACTTTTTTTCCAACTTAAATGCAGAATGGCAGTTGAAGAAAATGGAACAAACCACACGGCAAAGGGGAATTTTTTTTTCAAGAAATCCACAATTGTATAATTTGATTGCCAGAAAATATCACTGAGTACATTGGCTTACCAAGATTGAAAATATATGAATAATAAGAATATTAAATTATAGAGTTCAACTGGAAACAAGCACAAATATCCTTTGAAACCTCCACAGAAATTTCCTGCAGAAAATAATACTATCAAATTGTACCCTTTCCAAAAGTTTTCATTTTTTTCACAAGAAAATTTAATACTTCTAAACTGAAAAAGATTAATAGATATTTTTGGTAACTTTCTTTAAAATTTATTTTAACAGAAGTGGAAATTTTCTTTAAAGAAAACACATTCCATCTGTGTAATACCAATTTTCTCGTTGTAAAGCAGAAGTCAGCCACTGCACAACTGGGTTAAGAATAAGCAGGACAGACTTTGCATCCATCTGTTACAAACTTCAGTTTAGCAGCTGAACACTATCAGAAATAAGACTGTGTGGAACACTGAGTTGCTTCAGTACCGTAGTTCCCATGCTCTGTATTTAGAAAATCTATGATTTAAGCATGCTCTGACTGCTATGCAAAAAGTACAATATATTGCACTTACTGTTCTAACATACACATTTTGTTTCACAAGCAAATTTTTACTCACTACCTAAGTATCTGTCTTTTGTTATCATTTACAGAAACTGACTTTCACTTCCACCAGTACGTACACCAATAAAGCTGAAAAAAACCTATACAGCCTTTGTGAAACATTTTAACTGCTTTCTCCATTGTTCACCCGTCACTTTATATATTTCCAAGACTATGCATAAGAATAGGATTTTTTCTTAGTTTAGGGAACAAAATAGGTCACATATTTAAATTGTTAGAAATAATAAATTATTAGAAAAATTAGTTATTTTTTCTGTAAAATGTGAATTTATAAGGTATTACAGCTGAGCTTACTGTGCTCATGAGGGTTAAAATATATTTTTATACAAGAGAAAACTACCTAAGGTTCGGGGAGAGCAACATTTTCCATATTATTAGGTACAGTGGGACTAGCAAAATCAGGAAATTCAAGTTTTATGAGTTTAAACAAAAATCAAAGTTACATAATCATGCTAAACATCACCCTCTGTTTAGTAGGGTACTTCTGGCAAAAGGGTCTAAAACGTTTAACAACTATAACTTTGAAATTTTGGTTTCTTCTAAACTGTTATAAACTAAGCACCTGATTCAGGGAGAATAGCTGGTTACAATTTTGCGCAAACCTCTTTAAATTACTTTTTCTTGGGACTTTTTATAGTCAAGCACTTTATATACTGGGGAAAAAAAATTGTATCTCCTATGTATTTATTTGTTATTCTGCAAAATGAAACCTCAGACTGTCAAAACTATAAACTATATTTCAGTGAAGCAGGGAAACAATTTATTAATTTTCTTTGCTCTACAAAAGAAAAATAGATCTTTAAACCATGAAACTTTCACATAACTGTTTAAATGACTTACACAGCTTTTACTTACGTAAATTCTTGGAGGGTTTCTCAAGTGGATCGTGACTCAAAGCTTCTAAAGTTGTCAAAGTTCTAATATTTTAGATTCCTTAGAAAAAAAAATCTTCAATCTATTCTGAAAATCTCTGACCTGACGTACGTATTTACTGCAGAAGAAATGTTTTTTCTCCTGAACGTACTTTCTTGGATGATTTACAGTTGAGAATGCACAGCAGGTATAATTTGTCATGTTTCTGTGGCAATCAATTATGTCACTGTTTGAATGACAGTGAATCTTTAATAACTTATGGTGTACCTTAGCAGTGTATGAAAATACTAGTCTCAACTAGTAATGGTTTGAGAGAATGTAAGAGAATTTAAGAAATAATTCTTGTATAGTTGAAATGTAGTTCTGATCATTTTTTACATTGGTACAAATCAGAATTGTCGATGTGTAGCTGGTATAGTCCTTCCTTACATATAATACTGATGAAAGATATAGGAAAAAAACCTTACTTGATCTTTAAGAGTTAAGGTAATGTTCATTTATTTAAAACTTACATTTGGATCTTAAGAAACCTCTATTGAATTAACAACAAATGCTTTAATAAACAAAATAATTATTCAGAAGCCACAAACAGCACTGGCAGAATTTTAGCAAATATTTTTATGTCATTTAAAATAGTAAATGTGAAAAATATTTTTATTTTTTCCCATAAAGAAAAATGAATGTGATGTATGGCAATAAATATCTTAAAACATAATAATGCCAAGTTTCTAGGGGCAGAAAATGTATTGCAAGCTGACATACAACTCCACTGAAATTACCAGAAACAGGTTTGTCTGGTGGTTTTAAGCTAAATGTATTAGGACATCAGTTTTATTAGAGCTTAAAAAATATGAAGTATATATGTCCTTGTATTGCTTTAAATCCCTTAGAACAGCTGGCCTCAAGATGAGCTAACCTAAGCGTTTAGAAACAAAATATTGTGACACTTTGACACAAATGGAAAAACAGCACAATCTGTTTGGGGCTGGGAAGCAGACACAGGCTTCACATGAATATCCTCATTCAAATAGGCCCAACGTGGCTATCAACTTTAGCTCCAGAGCCAAACCACGAAGAAGAAGGATACACATTCTCACACTTCTATTGATCAATTATTACATACACATAAATGAAGCAACATGAAAAGCCATTAAGATGATAAAAGTTTTAAATTTTTCTGCCTATATTTGTCTAGCTGTTTGACACGAATTTTTTCATTACGACATCCCACATGCTAGAGGGCACAAGAGACCGCTTTGACTGTATGGTTAAAGGAACTTATTAGAAATATGAAATCATTATTTCTGGAGGATTCAGGACATTTTTTTATTTTCCTATGGACAGCTGCTGGCTATAGAACTGAGGCAGATTTAATTCAGGAAAATATCCTAAGTAAGGGAGCCAGAGAGGCTAAATCAGAGTGGTAAATATTGCTAAGCCATCATTACTTGCTGAATAGCTATTAGTCATCTCTATTTTTCTACTGCATGCTTAAAGTTCTAAAGAGCCGTTGCTTGCAATACCTTCTTAAACAAAACAGAAAAATCTATCCTTTAAAACCACAGAAATCTGCCAAGATAGCCTTGAGGGTCTAGTTTAAAACCCTGAATTAAAGAATTCCACATTTTAAGGATTTAAATGGAAATAAAATAAAATAAAATAAAATAAAATAAAATAAAATAAAATAAAATAAAATAAAATAAAATAGAATAAAATCCAGGCTCAGATTTTCCTCCAAGACAGCAGTGGTGAAGAAACAAAAAAATACAAAGAGAGAAGGAAAGGCTGACTGTAGAACAGATAGAACGAGAAAAATCGTTACAAGCAGTGTGTAAGACAAGAAAATATATAAAATCCAAACATCCAGTCATAAATGCTTCATGATTGAGAACTTTTGTAGGCCTCATAGAGTTTACATCTATATAGGATTTACTCCAGGACATGTCTGTCTGTCTCTACATGTCTTGCTGCAGGTGGGTTATTGTAATAAGTTACACTGGTCTTTTCTGTCAGAAAGAAAGAGCATAGTCATGTTTGAAATATTTGTCTTTAGAAAAGTGCAGTCTGATTAGCATGACACAGGAATTAATAGAAGAATCCTTGTAATTAAACTTATAGAGGCAATAAAAGCTAAAAACATGATTAAAGAAAAACTATTTGGTGTTCCATATATTTGTTTGTGTCTTTTGTATTTATAGTCTGAAAGAGGAACCCAACACACCCAGAAGCAATGAGTGTTATTCGGAAAGAAGGCATGGTGGCAAGTATGAGCCTCAAAAGCAAAATAGCTTCAACTGCAAATCAGCCAGAAATATTAGCTGGAGAGATCAGATTTCTGGTCATCCCAAGTCCATCTCAAATGGGAATGAGAGACTGCTAATTAGGAGGCCAACCTGAAGATGCAGTTGAGGGATTCAAAAAATCTGACTAAACACCAGTTATTCAAACTGAGGAGTAAGAAATTGAACCTGTCTCTTAGAGAGTTTATTTAGGTGGAACAAAAGGCAGACAAAGCACAATTCTCACTGTGATTTTGACAAGTAATAATCAAAGACTTGTCTGCCTTGAGTTCTGAAAAATTACAGATGATATATAGAACATACTGCAGACCACAAAATGACCTTTCAAAGGAAATCAGGAGCAAAAACTATTTAAGTGTATGTGCTAAAATATGAGCTAAAGTATAATGAACATGCTGCAAAGGTGTTAAAAACATTTTTTCTTCTTTAATACATGTGCTTAGAAATAATAACAGAAGTGAAAATTTGATGGATTTTCTTATAAACACTGATGAGTTTCAATGCTGTTTAATATTTCAGATCCGGTTCAAAGCTCATATACGTATTAAAGAAATACTTGTTAGCTGAGCATTGGTATGGTTTTCTCCATGTGAAGCTGAATGACTGTAATAAGTCTATGTATCTTTAAATACTGTTGTTCTGAAGATTTACCCTGTGTACTGGTTTTGGTGTACAAGTTTTTTTCATCTTAAGGAAAGCACACGTCTAAATGCATGCTGACACATAAATTGTCATATCTGGTCAGGAAGTGATCAGGAAGTGAAAAGGACACTGGGTGGCCCTGATGGCTCAGACATAGACATATCTGCTATCTGAAGTTAGGAGAGGTGAATCTAGAAGTTTTCTGAGCAGGAGAGTTTTTAAGAAAAAGTTAACCCACTTAGATGAGAATCCAGGCTGCAAGCTCATAACCAATCCAACATATTGTGGAAATCCAGTAACACAGAAACAATGTGTTATAATGACCTATTTACTTGGAGTTCATTATTCAGCTGCCAGACCTCCCTGCACTGTCTTGATAGAGCTCCAGATGGAATGTGTATCCCAGCCACAAGGCAAATTGAGCTGTGACTTCAGCTGTTAATGGGATGTTTTTGTTTGCAGAGGAATTGTTTTTCCTCTGTCATTAAAAGGCACCTAAACAAGAGGCTGTGATTCCGTAAGCGATGATGTAATGTGGTGTGATAAATACTTCTGTGACATAGTGACTGTTCTGAGTATAATGACATGCTTAACTAATACTTCACCATCTTTTGTCTTCAACCAACCCACAGCTGCACTGCAAAGAATTAAACATGTCCAAAAAAAGAAAGATACTATCATAAATATCCCTTGTATTATGCCAGGGGCAAAGAGGATTAAGAATTTATGTTAGTAACCAATCATAGGAGATTATAGTAAAGAAATTAGCTTAGTGTGTTGTGCTTTGATATATTTTAGGAAGGGCTACTTATAGCCCCTGTGGCCTGAAATCAGTACACTGAATAACGTATCAGGCAAGTTCAAACTCTGTCATCATTCTAGGAAGAGTATAAAAGAGCACCCTGAAGCTACAATTGCTATAGGCATCCCTAAGTGCAGAATGTACATTTCAAATCGCATCTGATCATACAGAAGACAGCTGGGGTTACACAACAGTCAAAGGCAATTAAAACCCAAGTGAACAATCAAGAATGCAACAACATTTGAGAGAATCATTAAAAAATTACAACCCATGAAAGAAAGAATCACAACAAACCAACAGAGACACCTGAACAAAGTAACAGGTGTTCATCCATGTATGAATATCTCACTACAAACACAAACATTTTGCAATAACCTGGCCAAACACAGGTGGATGGCATATTTTTGTGCAGTGAATGAGAATAAAAACCCCTTTTTCTCCAGTGTACCCATTCCCTAACTGTATTTGAAAACACATCTTCCTCCCAATTCTAAACAATAAGCAGAGGCCCCTCTTCTGCCTAGGTCCTTAAAGCAGACAATCTATAACACTGCATGGTGTTGAACTGATATTTCCTAGTCATAAGATATAACCATCAAAGTAGCTGAAGAACTATTTAAACTAAATACCAGCCCCAGAAAAAGAGTTATTAACAAGCTCATTTAAGCTGGGAATTAAAAAGACAGACCCTATGTGTCAGAGGAGGATCTGGACCAGTCTTGCAACACAGACAGCACTTGTAGTAAAAACTTCTCTTTTTAAAAAATGTTTAGCCAATTCAGGAGTGGGATTTTTATGGTTACTTAGTATGTAGAGCACTGGATGTTTGATGTCCATGCCAGCTTTCTGTTACGTAGGTCTGTGTTCCTACGTTGTACTTAATATTTTTTCTCAGCCTTGGAATTGTTTTACTCTTAAAGATAGAAATATCCAGCGGAACTCTTGCAACATTTGCAGTGAGCTGCCTTGTATCAAAAGGTTTGGGAATCCTAAACAGACCTAAACTGGAAATCTAACTCAAAATAAAATACAGCTCAAATTTATTACCAAAGATATTAATTTACTCATTTGAAGTAACGTGTGATTCTCAACCAAGCAAAGTTTGAGCATCTCTCTTTTAAAGGTCATAAGAAGATTACATGGTCTCTTCAAAGCTCCCTTATTAACATGGATGGATTGACATTGAGGAAAACCATGTACTCTATGTATTTGTATTCTTTATTTATCTGTTTAGACTTTTTTCCCTGCTGGTGCCTTTCAGACTCTCTAGGCATATTAAACTCATTAAAAGTACACATTTTAAACAAAACACATCAAAAGGAGCATTAAAAATACAGGCCTCTTTAAAAGTCTCCTAAAATACATGAGACATTGTAAAAAGTGTGCAAGAAAATCATATGAGGCCAGGAAAAATATTTTATTTCCCTGGGAAAGGAAAATCTTTGATTACCTGTTGCTTATGTTGCTGAAGCACTGAACATTAGTCTGAATTTTAATTATGATAAATGGTGTTATTATGCATTCACATTGATCTTGCCTTCCTTACCAGGGGTCTAATACTACTGATTATACTTACAGCAAATTTCCAGGTGACCTCAGAGGGACCAGGCTATAACCTCATGGTCACTGCCACTTCCTTGGTTTATATATGAACATCTGGAAGACTGTAATTTTCTGATGTGAGCCTGATATGAAGGTTGGCAAAACTACATCTAATAACAAAATTCAGTAGTTTGGTACCATGTGTTGGAATTTGTGTGTGAAAATGTGTGTTTGCAGAGGGTGGGGAAGCACTTAATTATGATAATGCCCAATGCTATTTGAACAAATCACATTTAAACCCAGATATGTCAGACAAGTCCTTTGTGTCTAACAATACCTTTTTCACAGGTTGATATTTGGGGACATTCAGGGAAGAATTAGTTGCAACAATCTAAAAACTGAATAAGAAACACACAAGAAGAGTTTATTAAGTAAAGCCCAAGTGGAAAATGAGTCTGGACTTTATAGTCAGAAATGGGAAGACATACCAAATGTAATATGAAAATCATATTTAAATATTATGTTTAAAAATCCCAGACTTTCAGTTACCAGACCCGTGGGGAAATATACAGTTACATTTCATTACAATGTTAGTCAGTAGGGCTATGTCTCAAAAAAGAATTGAGTCTCCTCTCCTTCTCACACACAGATTCATGGCTGATCAACATAGAAATTGAGCCATTACAAGCTCTTATTCTGTGAAACATACTGCAGTGGCCTGGCTACCTCAAAACCTTCCCAGTTTTGTTCTGTTCATGGTAATGGGAGAAATTCTTAACTCAATAAAGAGTACAGAATTTTTTCTCCACTGAGGCCATGTTTCACCCACAGATACTGATACTTGCAATGTTTTCGCATACAGCTCTGACCATCCAATTCCTTTTCCCAAGGCAAAACATGTCCAGACTTTGCTAACTTAAGAGCAAAATGTAAAACATTCCTCTTTACAAAAAACCTTCCCATCTAGGGAATATCCCTGGGAGAAAAAAAAAAGTAGGAACTTTTGAAAACTTTGGTATGGAAACCACCATGACAAGGGAACTGGAAATGTGAAAACTGCAGTCATACTGATGTT
Organism: Coracopsis vasa; assembly: GCA_026283785.1. Classification (NCBI taxonomy): domain Eukaryota; kingdom Metazoa; phylum Chordata; class Aves; order Psittaciformes; family Psittacidae; genus Coracopsis; species Coracopsis vasa. The sequence goes on along the minus strand of JANHGB010043449.1, from coordinate 39,945 downwards.
TACACTTGGGAGAAACCCAATGTAGTGAGGGAAAAAGTCACTCAGAATATTATATACTTGATCAAACATACCTATATCACACGTAGAAGGAATTACAGGTCCTGTGATTAACATTCAATTTTAAAGCACATAAATTAAGGAAGGGGCTCCAGACTATGGTTTAAAAATAGTTTGAATTCAATTTCTTAGAGTTGAATCAGTGCTTGACGGACTACAAAAATAAGAGCTTGGTTTGATGTAGCAGAAAAATATAGAAATATATTTTCTATATATTAGAAATATATTCTATATAGAAAAATATAGAAATATAGAAAAAACATGCTTGTTCCTCACAGTTCTTTGTCTGTTTTCATTGCATATTACAGCATCTAAAATCTTTAGGACTGAGCTAAAGCAAAATCCTTCCATGGGATGCAACAAATGTTCGGCTACCGTATAATTAAATCTTTCTCCTTCCACCTTTGATGCTCTGATTTCCTTGTAAATGATAGTTTGCTTTTCTTACTTAAGCAATAAAAGAATTCTGCATAGTTAATACTTTCTGTGAAACCTCCCATGTGGATCTGTGGTTTTTTGTGGGTATACAATGAAAAGGTAGCCTGGAACATATTACGACATATCAAAACCCCAGAGGGGTAATATAAAACCAAAAGGGTGGAATCCAAGGCAGGTGCAAGTCCAATGAACACTGGTTTGCTTTTGAGATCATTACTTATTCTCTGTTTAAAATTACAGAACTTGGAAAAGATTCAAACAGAATCAGAAGATGTGTCAAGGAAAGCTGAAATTAGTCTTTATTTAGCTTGCTTTTTAATCATCAGCAAGAAAGTGGTGAAGGAAACAAAGCCTTCTCCTTACCTTGCTTTCATTTGTAATGATCTTCTCTTACAACCAAACCCAGTGTTTCTCTAGAACGTATTGTACCCTTTATAAAACCATGGACAATTACAAATGTTTCCATTAAGAAAATTAGGGTTGAACAGGACTACTGGCAACAAGGACTCAGCTGAAAGAGAGAATAGACACTTTTAGACCATCATAGAATCATAGAAGAGTTTGGGTTACAAAGGACTTTAAGATCACCCAGTTCCAACCCCCCCCTGACATGGGCAGGGACGCCTCACCCTAGACCATATCACCCAAGGCTCTGTCCAACCTGGCCTTGTGGTTCTGGCTGTGATCAGGACAAATGCTGCATTTCTAGCAGTGCAGAATGATGTAGGAGAGTTTAGCTGTCAGTAAATCAGCTTTGAATCCATCCTCATCTTAGTGCCCAAACAGAACAGACCTGTTGCATAGGATAAACTTGCTTATTGCCCAATCACCAAAAAGCCATTTCACTCAAAGGTTTTTCTGTTCATTCACTCACAGCCCTTCTGTCTGCTACTGGCCATGCCTGCTTTTTCTCAGGCATATTGAAGAGGTGGTCAGTACACTACTAAAGAGGAGAATAAATAGAAGGTATACTGTTTTGAAATTTCCTTGCTTGTCAGGAGTTCTGACATTTATGTCAGAAGAGCCTGAACAATAATATACAGACACAAAGTGAAACCATTAACAGGACCATTTGCTGTCACTGTAGAATTGTGCATGTGTATAGGTTTACTAGGTAAGACCCCAATCCAGTTTGTATCATACAAACTAACTTGTGTCATTGTTTTCTGCCTAGACTGTGGTGATAAATTCTACAGTTAAATTACACAAAAAAAATTACTTTAAATTATTCCTCCTCTATTTGTTCGGAATCTGACATATGAGACTACCATATGATAATGTCTATTTCTTGTATTGTGAGAGTGATGTGGTAGTATTCTCAATTGGCATTGCCTTTAGTTTTCAAGAAAACATTCCTTAGTTTTCATCATCCATGTTGTCATTTCCCCTATCTTTAGCATTTCTTCCATACACCCATTAAGCCGAGGAGACCAGAGATGCTCAAATACAAAAGAAGCATTCCTCTTTGCTTCTCTACCTTTTCCTTACTAATTCCTAATATTTTATTTGCTCTATTACCACTGAATATGCAGCTGACATTCATACTCTTAGAACTCCATAATCTTTTTCTTCAACACTTAGTTCAAATCCCTCCACTACGAATGTAGAATGGAGGCTGTTTCCTCACATGCAACTCTTCACATTCATCAGTGCTAAATTTCCTTTCTGACTTTATTATAATACGAAGTATCAGGAGAGCTTCTGTCACCCCAAGGTCAACTTTTGGTTTTGCTTCTTATATTTAGCTCCATTGGCAAACTTTGCCATATCCCTACACAACCTCTGTTCGCTAACTCTTTAACTTACCTTTACACCTGAAGACAAAGATGGAATCTCAGTTTCAGCCATAAATCCTTAAAATATAACTATATCACTGAAAAGCAAGGCCCTAAGAACCATCACGGGTAAGTGTGAAAGAATTTAATATATCACGACTGGGAAAGGAAGGAGATGGGAGTCAACCAAAGCATTTGGGAAAGAGTAACACCTGGTCACTGACAGTAACTAGGAATTAACAAGCTGCTAAACGCAACAACATTTTAACTTTAGGATTTGTTGTATAAAAAGACTAAATTATTTATAAATTGAATTACTGATCCTCAGAAGAATTCTCCTTCCAGCTCTCAAATGATGACAATTTCTTTTAAGTTTACAATTGCCTTAAAATTCTTCTCTTACAACACTGATTTTGTCACTATTAAAAATGTAGCAGTGAAGTTTAATTGCTTTTCTTATGCAAACAGCTTTTGAAATAGAGGCAGAGATGTAAAACTTAAATGCTTTCTTATAAAAGTGTTGAAATGTATTTTAAATTTGCCTTCTGATACTACATTAGTGTAAGCGCCATGAAGAAAAAAACAGACTGTTACTTTGGAAACCGACACAGACTTATCACTGGGTGTTCAATTCAATACCTATTAATGCTTATACATATGGTATTAATTCTGCATTAATTCTGTCAAAAATGATATCATACTCTGAACGTCCAAATTATGACATCACTAAAACAACTTTGCTCTTCATGGGTTTGGAGCATGACTGTGCCAGAGTTGACCAGAATTTATTCATGCAGCTGATTCTGACAAGCTCGGTTTAATTAGTTCATGCCCTCATAATGAACAAGAGACTGTGTTTTTGAAGATTTGCCAGAATAGTTTCTATTCTCTTCAACTTAAGTGCCAAATGCATGCACTTCTTTATACTATTTATACCTTTGCCTATAATTACTGTTCCCTAAGGTGTGATTGTCCTATTTCATAAGAGTTTGTGCAGCTGCCAACATGAAGATGTAAATAAATTGTAATACCGTTGCTATGAGGTGTAAAAATCCCACAGCTCATATCCAGACCCTTGTATAATAAACTCAAGTAAACATTCCATTTCCTGTAAGCGATTGTGGTTTGTGACTAGATTTAAAAAAGCAGTGCAGTAAGTCATCACTTTTTTAATGATTTGCTGAAAACAAAGCCATGTAAGCATGAAACAAAAAACAGTTATGTACAAACATTTACTTTTATGAAGGAGAAATATCTACATGCAAAGTTGCACAGTTCAGTGTTATTTGATAGTGTTTGGAAGCTGGTCTCATTTCCATTCAATGTGGAAAATCTTGAGATGCAGCTGATATGACAAAAGCAGAGGCTAAAGACTTCTACATAAAGGTGGCTTGAAGGTCACCTATGCACTATTTTGAGCTTACTGAGACCTTTGCAGAGATGCTGTCAACTCCCTGCATTTCTTAAGATGCTGTGGTTTTATATATTAGGGGTTGAACACCATCGCCAGGGGTGAAAACAGGAAAGATTCGATCAGATCTATCCCTCCAAAGCAGTGAAAGGGTGGAGAGCGGGAGGCCTGCCTTTCAGTGCTATTCACACTTATCACATATAGAGGATCCCCTCATAGACCAGGCAAACTGTTTTCTCCCTTGTTTTTATGAGGAAAACACCCATGCTTTACTGAAGAATATGGTTTGTTAGTTTTCCCTCAACTGACAGTGGTTAAACAATCACTTTACTCCTATCTTCTTGTCATGGGAGATGTTCTGCTTTCTGTCCTCTTAACCAAGTTGCACCCACAGTGTAGACATATCATTTGGTATAAGAATGATTTAAACAAAAGCCAGGCATATTTCAGCAGGAGGCACTAGTTCAATGCTAGTGACAGGCACACTGTGAAAAAGTATAAAAACATATCAGTGCTCACATCTTTTCAATAGAGAGGTTTTGCATATGTTAGCAGAGCAGATAAATGGGTGCCGGTGGGAATAAGATGAGCACATGAGTCATGTACGTCTGACTTCATGAGTTAAGCTGACCACGGAGTAGCAATAAAACCTTCAGGATACTCTACATCAGCAGGTGGTTTACATCATGATACAAATAAGCTAGTTTACGTATGCTGCAGGATTTTTAAGTTCTTTGCTGGAGTCACTTTTCTCAGTGCCTATAAAGCTGCATTGCCTAAAGATCACAAATTTGCATGCCCCAGTTTCAACTGAAAAATTGGAAGTTAAAACTAGTACTTTTATTTTGGAAGCTGGTGCTTTCACGAAGTTGGGACAGTAGATCAGGAGCTCAGCACTAACTTCTTGCAGGACCACAGTTAACTCATTCCGCCAACTTGTCCTCACTTCTCCTCTTTCCTTCTTTCGAATGTAAAGTGCCCATTTTAAGGATTGTCTGTGACCCTGCATTTCTGCAACAGCTTTTCACTGGGGCCTCAGTTGCAGCTGCAGGCAGCAGCCCAATACGAAATATTTTAAAACATTAACAATCACTTACATAGCTTTGACTTTTAAACTCTGGTATTTTATATTTTACTCCTAGTAGAAGGAAAAAAGGCCATATCCTGTTGGGAAAGGGGGAATCCCATCTCTACCATGGTATAATCTATTTCTGGTCCTAACGAACTGTGGGTTATTGAAATTTAAACCAGTCATTAGCCCAGGACTGAACATTACATGGCCTGGGAATCAGTCCAATGTAATTTGGGGGTGGGAGGGTGGCTCAGAATTCCAGGTTTGTGAGGAAAGCAAGAAACATTTTCCTGGCAGGTTTGTTTAAAAAAAAAATGGCAGCTGTTTTTAATTGCTGGGAGGGTCAGATTGTTAAAAACAGTCCCAGTGGAAATGGATTAGTGCATGGGAGGATGTCAAGGTGCAAGATAAATGGAATTTACTGTCTAGTTCCACAGTTTATTATCCGGCCAGGAGCTCTACGTACTGCATGTATGTACACGCAAAACACCCAACATTATGGATTGGTGTAAAAGCATTATTGTTGACATGGCTTTGGAGTGACAGCGTTATTCATGAAAAGCAGAGCTATAATCCAGTGAGTTATGCAAGTCACACAAACTGAGTGCGAGTAAGCCCTTTCTATCAACACCACAGACTGCATGTTTCCTTTGGAACACTATATTTTTCAAGAAAATGATTCTAGAAATGCGTAAGTAAATTTAAATGGCCGTGTGCTTTCTCTCTCTCTTGTTCCTGTCTCTGTAATGTTAAATTGTGTCTCAAAGTGTATCTTGAATCTGCATCTCTTCAAAAGGGAGAATGAAATAAGACTCATTCTTGTAGATAAGATATCTCAAAAGTCAGTGTATTGAATATAGGGCTTGATGTTTGCTCATACTGGAACATCATCATATCCTTGCAGGTGACACTCTTCAATTTATGTTCCTTTTATTGTAAGACTTGTTTAAGGAAGCCTTGGTGCAAGTCACATCCAAGTCTATAACTCAGATCCCAGTTTCATTTCTTTTGAAATACGTCAGGCTACTGCAATGCAGAAGTCTGACTGAGGGGTAGGACAATATTTGTTTGGAAACAGGAACAGCCTTTGCATAATGTAACTGAGGCCTTGAAGTAAAATAACATGAGAAAATACCATGATGCCACCCAGATTTTGTTTCAGCTTATGCAAAATGAGCATCAAGTATAATTAGAAGAGGCATCTCTGTCAGAGGTAGTCCTGTTTAAACGGTGAGTGCGATCAGGTTAACAAATGTGACCACTGTAATACCTGGGTTTGGATCCAAAACCAGAGCCTGCAGATAAGATCCTGCTACATTCAAGTCAATGCTAAGTCACTCACTGACTTAAGCTGGGTTGAAGGGAAAGGGCAGATGTTCATCCTGATGCTGTTAGACCCATTATTCATCTATCACCAAGCTTCAGCTCCTGCCTCTGACACTTTCTGCTCCATTTGTACTCTGTGTCCATGCCATGTAAGTCCTTAGCCAGGGGCATCCTCATTTTTTCAGCAACCTCAGCTAAGGGTTTTTTCAACTTCAAGAAAGGAAAAAATTTAGGAAATAATTAGGAAAGCAGCTTTCTTTTACCTTTTTTCCTACTGATTATTCTAATGAATTATTCTACTTACAGTCACCTGTAATTCTCTGAGTGACGCACTTCTTAAACATTTGGTTTTGTTCCATATTTCAGCTTAGAATCACAGTTCACATGAAATTGTAACTCCCTACTAACAGTTCAGCTACCCCTTTTTCCTGCCTGAGTTCTTGGAAGACTTTGTAAACTGGTGCTTTCCAGTTTCTCAGTTTATTGCATCAACAGTGAATTCCTTTGATTAAATTCTTTTTACAGATACTTCAGCTTTATTGAAAAGAGTCTTAATACAAACATCGTTTATTTTTTCTCTAGTATCTATATTATCTATAACTTCTGAAGGTTGAAAAAATGAATCATCAAGTTTTCTCACAGTTCCCAACCAAGACACATACAAATATATTGTTAATATTTTGGGTTATTATTATGATGACTTCTAATTTTATACTTCACTTATTACCTCCATAATTCTCATATTCCATAATATTTGCTCCTTTCCTTAAATTCGACTAGATTGCTATTTTCTAAAGGCTATTATTTTGTCTTAAATAACATCTTGAACCTTGCAATCCAACCATACTAGCTTTTAATTGGCTTTCTATTTTCTTTTTTGTTAAGGTGCATTCATTCCTCTGTGACTCCTGGGATGCCTAAGAAGCCTCCATGCTGAGTGTAAGGATTTTAATTTCCTCACTTTTGACTTTAGGGTTTTTTAACTAACTTTCCCCCTGAAAAAAATTTCATTATCAAAAGTTTAGTGTCACAGTCCCACATTTGGTTCAATCACTCCCTTGAGAATGTTGAACTTAATTATGCTGTGGTCACCATTAATTAGTGGCTCAGCAATAGTTACCTCTTGAACCAACACTTGTACATTACATAGGACAGAGTATCTTTCCCTCATGTGTGCTGTAGAATCAACTGCTATAAAAAATATAGTCTGTGAGGTCAAGAAATTTTTTCTCTAAATCACCCATTGGAAAGGATGAATTTCTATGCAGATAGCTGAAATGCTCCATTACGACCATTTATTAGTCTTGGTTGCCCTATTTGTGCCTGCTGACACTTCACACTTCAATATTAATAGTGAGGTTTTGTACAATAGGAAATTCTGTCATAGGTTATTAAAAATGTAGTATGTGCTTTCATACTAAATTGACTTCCAATATCAAGTCTTTCCAGGGCAAAAGGATTGAAAATGTTGGAAAAAAATGTAATGTTGGTACAAAGTTCTCAAACAGCATTGCTCAATATAATTTTACTGATTTGATGGTTAGTAACTTATGAGCTACACTAGTATTCTTGTAAACTTCTTGTAAAAATTTTTGTTGCATCTATTCTGTTCGTTCTCTTTGAGTGGACTTCTGTATTCATTGAATTCCTCTGTATTATTATGATATATTGTTAATTCTTCATCATTATAAGACACTGTGCACCCTACAGTTGACAGATGTCCTAGTGCTCTGTAAGTACTTGTAATATGAAAAAATAAGACCTTGACAGATGTTCAAAATACAGATATCTTATACTAAACTTTCCACATGGTCTTTTTAATTTCATATTCTATTTGTTGAAAGTGTTTACTTTTTCTTTTATCTCACATTAATGGTTAGCGAGCAAAAACATGAGTTTTTTACTCTACACTTGGAACATAATTGCAATTTACATTTTTAATTTCTTCCTAGGCTTAAAGAGGTTAAGTTGTTTACAATTATTCCTGTACTGAAGTATTTCTGCATAGAAGTCTGATTTCCATGGGGTTAGACGCTTGCATATATGAGAGTCTGGTCCTGGTTGCACCAGATGCTCACAAACAACAGCAAAGATACCATTTTCAAAAGAGAAAGCTGGAAGATAAAATCCTTAGAGCAGCTAGGCTTCAACCACATCCAATGTGCCTATATGCCATCACTCCTAATTTAGAGGGCTCTATCTATTCTGGCAGACAGTGTCTTTCCCACAGAATTCCACTCTGTGAGTTTACATAGCCCAGAAGATGTGCTAAATCTGGATGTTTCATCCCTCAGATGTAATTAACATATTCTACAATCTGGCATAATCTGTTTAAATAGAAGAAATGAGGGCAATGGTGTCAGTGATGCCAGAAGAACCAAGCTGACTTACATGGTTATATATAATGGTCTATAATGCTCTGTGTACTCCATTTTTCTGCTTTCTCTAAAAATCTCCACATATGACAAGTCATATATATCAAACAACTAGTCTAAAACCTTATAGTGAGATTAAAACACAGGCTTTGTCTCTTTATGGCTACAGCTAAATGCCTAGTCAGTGAGAAAGTACAGCACTGTATTCCAGATTCTGATAACAAATGCCTTGATTTGAGAATGTTTATATCCAAAAACACTCATTCAGCCTAGGATATAGATAGCTATGATTTAAACTTCAGACTGTGAAATTCCTCCCAAGACTAAACTATACATACACCCCAAAAAGAAAAAGAAAGCAAAAAGAAAGAAAAAGAAGGAAAAAAGAGAGGGCTGTATATTAACTTTCTATTTTTATGAGATATCTTCCAAAGACAGAAAAGAGAAATAAGCCCAGTGATGGTGGAAATTCCAATGTCTCAGGTGAAAAAATGTTAATACAGCTTTTGGATATGGTTTTATGCTTTGCCAAGAAGGAAATGGAAAATTAAGAGGTTCTTGGAAAACTAAGAGATTTTGACTGAAGATCAAGACACTGGCTCAAGAGAGCCTGAAATTCTACAAAGGCTATTGCCAGCTTGCGTCAGTGAGAACAAGTGGAAACAAACCAAAGAAATTTATCAAGTTACATTGGCAGATGAACCTAAAAGAGAAAGAAAAATGTGTTTATTCTTAAGTTTTGTAATTGCAGCTCTTCAGCAGCAATTCTTCCTCACTGTGGCCCTGCTTCCTAGCTCCCCTAAAATATTTTTATTCTGTTTTTTTTTTCTTTCCCAGAGTTTTTGCATTATCTAAGGGATCCACAAATCTCTTTGTTTTAATTTATGTAACAAAGGGGTTAATATTCTTGATGTTTTCTCTGCTGGGATGCCAAACAGGGTCACCAGATGTGATTCATAAGTTGTTCTTGCATGCAGCTTAGCAAAAGCACAGCTGTGGTTACACACTGGGGGTGGAGGGAAAGGGGAAGAGATCCTGACCCCGTTGGAGTCAATGGGAGTTTTACTATTTACTTCCATGAGACCAGAACTTCACCCCAAGTATCTACGTGGGTCTTGTTATTTGTTTTCCTTTGTTCAAAAGGATCCTTACTGTCACCATTGCCAGATTTCATTGAGATTAGATGTGAATCAATAATGTATTTAATTATTATTATAACCACCAATCTGCAATATTGGATGACAAGTAAAACATGACTGAAAGCTTTAACTCATAATGAAACCTGATTTTGTTAGAGAAAATGAGGGATTTATCCTTTTTTTTTTCAAAGTATTTTTCTTCTTCAAAAAATACTGACATCTAAATGTTAGCATTTGGAGAAAAATATTTTATTGTAGTTTAAGTGTGCACACACCCCCAATCACCCTGTTTTCTGCTTCACAATTTACAATGTTTTGAAAAAATAATTGAATATTTGATAGGCAGGAACAAAGGTTTAGTTGCCTCTAGCACCATCTGCAGAACCATCACTGAACTTGGATTTCTGTATCATGTTTGTTTCTGAAATATGAAAAACTACATTTAACTCAATCACAGATTTAACAGAATCTTCTGTTTTATCAGTGCATTATCTCTTAGTTGATTCTAAGTACATTCTTATTAGCTCAACAAGCAAAAAATGAATTTTGCTATAACTGTGGTTAAAGTAGCCTGAGAAAATGTTATTATAACTACATGGGAGTAACAGGAACATATTTCAGATGAAAAAATAAGAGCTAAGATTATATTAAGAAGGATCTTAGATTTTGGTCAGATAAGGATCTTTCTTAAATCACTTTCCACCACTTTCCACTTTTGTGAAAACTAATCTATGATGATAATTTTCTGTGGCCTTAGCTACTCTCACTCTTCTGTCTACAAAAGGTAGGGCTTTGATACCAGATCATCTAATTCATACATGGAAATTGGTGCTCCATGATCTCTATAAGTTCTGGACAGACGCACACATGAAACTAGAAATGTAAAATTGCATAGATCATACCCAATATACGTGAGTGTACTTCTTGTACTTGAATTCAACTGTGAGATGGTTGACTGTAAAGCAGCTAGACATGTTAATCTTCTTGTATAAATCACAGCAACATTTTTTCTGCTTGTGCTGTCTTGGCTTTAACAGGATCAAATAAGATTCCTTGACAACAAAGAAAGACAATTATGCTTTGGCAATCAAAATTTCCTATTCAAAAATGGTGGTGGCTACAGTGTGATTGGAAAAATAGAGTCCCTCTTGTAATACTTTCATAAAACAAATCAGTATATGTCAGTATCTTTTATATATCTACTAATTTGCTCACTGTACATGTAACCATCAGCAGAACGGTTTCACTTCAGAACTTGAAAGAGTATTTTTAAAAACACACACACAAACACCATCAACCGTCATTAGATAAATACTGAAGTAAGGACAGACATATTCTGTTTCTTAACCATATTCCAGGTAACTGCAATGACCTAAAAGCAGCTGCTGGTTGGCTCAGCAAAGAACATGAAAATTGTAGCATTTTCTTCCAAGGTTTGATATAGAAACAGCAATGAAGAAATATCCATGTTTTAATAGGCATTATGTCTACACTAGTATATTAAACATGCGTGTAGCTGTTCTGAGTCCATACTACTAAACCTTCTGGCCTTTCAAAAAGAAGTGACCAAATGCAAACTCCCTGCTCTTCCTGGACCTTTGCTAAATTCCAGATTGAATCCAGGGACTGTTTGTGAAAGTGCTCGCAGAACAGGGCAAAAACTATCCAGGGACTGTTCTAGCAATTTAGCGGTGTAGATGTCTGCTTTCCAATATCCAGGAAGCTCCTTGGCTCTGTTTGATTTATAGTAGAGGTGTAACTGGCATTTACTTATGTACCCGCACCTTTCTTGTGACATAATAATGTATCAGTTTCAATATTTCAGTAGTACTCTGCAGCATAGTGAACCCCAGACTCAATCCAAACTGCCCTTCTTCCCAAACTACATAAAAATTACTTCACAATTGCTAAAAATCAAGCCACTGCTTAACCATGCAGGACATTTTCATTGTTCTGGAGTTCAGTGAATAAAATAATCTTTGGCTCTTACATAGGACCATTCATCCAAGCATTTCAAGGAACTTCAGAGGCACTAAATAAAGAAAAAGATTCCTCTGGGAGCAGCTGGAAGACTGTAAAAAGAAAGCAGTTCAAATCATCATAAAAATTCTTAAAAACAACACAAAACTTGCTTCCAAAACAACTGTTAGGCTCTGATGTTCTCTATTCTTGTTACGACACTACTTTTGCTTGTTTGGAAATAACAATTCACACTTTCTTCCTTATAATATGCATTTTGTCATAATGCCGGCAAATGTAATACCTTAGTTATTACTTTGTACTCTGAAAATTTATTGAACAATTAGGAGGGAAGAGTGTAAAAGACTTTGAGACACTGTCCATCAGTCTGGTATCTGAGCTCACCACGGAGACTTGGAGTGCAGAAGGAGGAAATACTTCACCGTCCACTCGTCTGGGGTAGATGAATCTGTTACAGTACCCAGAGGAAGGATTCTGAACAGTATTTATATATGTTCTGATGGAAGATTTTATTGCTAAAATGTTTTATTCTAGCTCTGGACACTGTCAGCCTCCAGTTCAGTCTGATCTTTCATGGCAGGAAAGACCATGCTAACATCCTGTCTGGGAAGGCTGAGTTTCCAGTGCCTGGTCATTGACATCAGGGACTGCCTAGATGCGTCATTCCTGCAGGAGTTATTGCCTGGGGTTGGGTGGAGAAGCAGGTAATCTCTGAGGACAGGAGGGAAGGCAGCAGTAAGTAAGCAGCAGTGGCTCACTGCATCGGCCTAGGAAGATTTTCAGCTCTGCTCCCAGTGAAGTCATGCCAGCGTGTAAGTGGAAGGAGCCTCAGCCCAGACAGCAGAAGCCAGATTTTATTTTCCGTTGAAGCTTTTACCTCACAAATCCATAGCAAGTCATCTCCTCATCAGGAGCTTTTCCAAGGACAGGACCAGAGGGCTGGTTCCCAGTTTAATGAATGCATGTGTCTGGAGAACTCCAAGCACATTTATTCCTGTTTGAGTGGCTTATTTTCTTTCTTTTCTCTCCTTCTGTTCTATAGCAATGTCACTGCTATTGTCCCTTTGTATGGAACATGCACATATTATGTATAAAACCTCTCTTTTGTAGGTCATGTCTCTCTCTTCAGCACTTATCCAAAGATAGAAGCATGCAGGCACTCACTGCGCATGCAGAGTTATCTACTCAGCACAAGAAGGTGTTCCAATCCAGTCTTGAACAAGGCAGCTCAGGCATCAGAGGCAGCATATGTATTCTGGACGATAGTCAGGCAGAATGCTTAAATTCCAAATGTAATCACATACCACTAACCTAAAATTCTCCCAGTTATTTCATTTCAGGGAATCATGTTTTTCTGTCTTCTGACAGCATTTTCTCTTTCCATCTTGAATGGCTGCATAATGCTGTTTAATGGTATTAAAAAGGTAACTCATTTCAACCTTTCAAATGACAGAATTCAATAAGGTGAAGCAAATTCTATCAGTGCAGGCTATAACCAACTCAAAAATTTTATTAGTTTGGACAATTTCTTAACAAGGAAAAAAAATCTGTAAAAGGTTATTTATAATTAATAGTACATTATTAATGAGAAATTAAAGAGAAAAAAAAAATAATCTATGATTTCAAGTTTCATTTAGCTATCACCAGAAAGGATATTTCCTGTTCTGATCCTCCTTTTGTTATGCTTTTGTCAGCTATTACTCCTTCAAATGTATGACATTGTTAATAATTGTTAAAGATTCCTCAGGCTTGTTTTGTGCCTGAATTTTGCAATAATTTTAACAGCAACTGTGCAGTCATTCTTTGTAAGATAGATAAGAAAAAAATAGATGAACATTACTGTGAGTATTGCAACACACAAAGTAATGCACGACCAGCAACTCATTAGGTATCAAGTTTCACATAGCAAAGAACTAAAGAGTGGAAGTTTTGAACACAGGGCACAGTGAAAGTCTAAGATTAAAAAGGAGGTAAAGGACTAAAGCAATCTTCCAGAGGATCACTTCCTTGGGTAATCACCAGCTAAGAGGATCTTGACTGGATCAATTACTCCCCCATAGATTTGTTAGTGGCTACAGTCAACATCAGTATACTTCTGATTTGAAGGATTCTTTGGGGACTGAAATGTTAAATTTAGCATGAAAATAGACATCATTTGGTAACATGCCTTCATAAGATAACTTACGCAGCTAAAAATTGATGTTCTTGAGAAACTATGAAATGTGATGAATAAAGGCAGAGTAATAGAAGATATAAATTCTAGAAGTAGACTTCAAATGTCATTAAGTGAAGGATAAGGTTTAACTCGATAAAGATTTTTAGCAACCAACAAGCCTTTAAATGGCCTAAATACTTATGAATCATTTAAAGCAGCTGTGGCCAAGCATGAGGGTTCATTTTTAGGTTCTGAAACATCTCTGCCAGTAATTCTGTATGAAATTTCCTAATCTATAATTGTACTTGCTGAGTCCAACAGGTATGTGCTCAAAACTGTGTTTTTTCCATCGTGCATGTCAGGGAGCCCTGTCTGTATCAGTCCAGATGGCTCACAGACTAACCGGGCACACACAGATTAAAAAGAGAATACTGACTGAGGCCTATAAAGATTATTAATTATTGTTGGGTGGTGTGACAACACACATCCCTATCCTAGAATGACCAAAGATTCCACTTCGATTCCCTGTGATACTTTGTGGGGTTTGTCTCATAGGACTCCCCCATGATGGCAGAAGACATTAATATGCCCTGGGCAAAATGAGTGCACTAACTGAGGAAAATCTAGAACATAATTTAGAAGATAGAAAGTAAAATATCTGCCAGTAGCTGGCAACAGAAAACACAAATCTTTCATGTGATGCTTTATTGTTTGTGGTGTTGGAAGTTGCATATTCATTCTGGTTTGGAGCTCAAGCATAATGTTAGGTGTGATAAATCCATTCCAAATGGGTGATCACACAGCATGTACCCAAAATAGTCCCAGTTATCACTGACAGCTATTATATTCTGTTACCTCTGGGGGAGAAGGAGGAAGTTATACAAAAAAGAGCAGTGGAAAGTAGGGGTAAAAATGTTAATTTTCCTTCACTCAGAGTTACATGACCAATATATAAACTCTATCATATGCATAGGAATTGGTCACAGTTATCAATATACAGTTTGAACCTGAGTGGAAAAATTTCCTTGAGCCCAGAAACCTTCAAAGAATTAAAAAATGTTCCCATACTGTCTTTAAAATATTGTTTAAAAATGCAATTAGCTTTTTTTTTTGTGTGTGTGAAAGCATAAAAAGACCTATCCAATCATATAGCAAAATCACTTAACTTCAGACAGGTACAAGAACGTAAGTATTCTTGAATGTAAAATTCTTGCATTCAAGTCATTACTTTTAGCTAGTTTGTGGTGGGCTGCTCTCAGTGACTCTTGCTGAAGCTAATTCCACTTAAAAGAAAACTAAATAACCCCTGCACTGGAGAACTGAACCTTGCTTTGTACCTTCCCATGTGAGTACAAGTTAGTTATTTTTCTACAGCTGGTGAGTCTCTGTCTGATCATGACACAAACATAATCAAAACTCAAAATATTTCAAAGTTTGTTTGTTTTCCCTCTCTCTTCTTTTTTTCTTAGAGAGAGAAAAATTTATTTAAAAAGTATTTTTAAAATAGTCCCAACAACTTCTAACCAGCGTGGCTCTCAAAATGAAAGGATACATTTTAGTGGAGTTGAACCACAGTCACTGATGGAAAAGGCAGTGTCACTAAATTAACTGGTCTTGCAAATAATGCAATTGTTAAAAGAAATAATCTTCAAAAAATCCTGGGTAAGATGGAAAAAGAAAATATCAATAACTAAGAAACAGTAGGGAGGAGGAGGAAGAGAGAATGGTGACCTACATGAAACTGAGGAAACATTTGCCATGTATGAAATAAGGTGAGAAAAAAAAAGTAGGGAGTTTCCTACTTACGCCTGAAGTGAATGCAATAATACAGTATTGCAATGCTGAGGCTAAGAACTTCATTTTCACTTCAGGTATAGAAAAGAGTTACTTTGGAGTGTTATTATTCCCAAATCTCTCAGGAGGGCTGTGGCAGACACGACTGGGTCCACAGTCTTGAATGCCATTATTTGAATCTGTCTTTTCTGTGTCACACTAGTTTGAGTGTATATAGTATATTACCTTTAATTAATTGAGTGTTTATGTGTTAAAAAGTTATTCACTTGTGCACAGAGTGATTTGCCAGGATTTATGATGGGAACATTTTATAACAGCAGCGTGTGTTTCCCTACAATTTGTATAGGTTCATTCATTATAATTTTTCCTGATGTTTTGCCTACCATATTATTAACTTCCCCAAAGCAATGAAATAGCAGCTTGTCTTCTCGCAGCAGAGAAACGAGAGGAATAATTATGAATGTGGAAATCCCAGTGAAAACATGCTTCTATTGAAAGGGCCTACTGGTCCAAATAGAAGCCTGCTGGATTTATGAAGTCTATAAAAAAAGCAAATATACAGAAAAACAGATGCTTTTTTTTCTTCCAAAAATCTTGGAAGTCTTGCACTCAGGAAAAAAGGAGGGGAAGGGAGGAGGAGGAGAGAATGTTACATTTATCATAGAATCACAGAATCATTTAGGTTGGAAAAGACCTTTAAGATCATCAAATCCAACCATTAACCCAGCACTGCCAAGTTCACCACTAAACCATGTCCCTAACATGGTTTATGCCACTATTAACAAAAATTTATATTTTACTATAGGCTATGGAGTCTGAATAAATCATCACAGTTCCAGGTCCTTGCCATGCATAACTATTTAATCATTTGGAAGTGTTCTTTTCAAAATGTAAGAGTTTGTGAGTATAGTCTTTGATTTGTTACCCCTTCAGTAGCAAAATCACCTTTGCTTCAAAGGGATAGCTCTTTAGGACTCTTTGCATGTAAGAATTTACAATAATGGGAAAACGAATAGCATTCACTGACGGTGGTAGAGGAATTATTTTTTTTCCAGGCTGTCAGTGAGGAGGTAGGGGAAAGCCTGTGAAATCAATTCCAGAAAGTGTTGTGGATCACTGGTTATTTTACAGAGATCCAAAGTTGACAGGACCACCACAGTCATTTGTGTTTATTGTTCAAGAGGGTGCTTTTTTGGACCATCCCTAGCAAAAACCAACCTCATTTAAGAAAAAAGAAAAGGGGGGTCGCGGGGACCAAAAAGGAAGTGGGAGGCAGTGTAAGCAATGAGCCTGCTCCGAGCCCTGCTCTAGGATAGCCTTCCCCACCACTGCCCAGGCCCTACCCCTCTCTTAGGTACTTTGTATTATTACATGTGCACTCTTCATTGTTATTTCTCACAACAACCCGGTCTGCTTCTGCACTCTGTCGTCCGGGTGGCCACTCATAAAAAATGTGATTTACATTCTTGTTTCGCTCTCGCCACCTTTTAACTTCCTGTTGCTTCTGCAGCTCATGCTTTGCTTGCCTTTTCTGTTCTTTTAATTTGAAAACTGAATTTATGTACATTTCATGTTTATTATTATTACATGTTTACACATGCATCAGAGGAAAAAATAGATCACCGTCATCAGAATTCTGACAGATTTTTTTTAAAATGAATTTATGTATAATAAATGCTTCAAAATAATGAAGAAAAAAAAAGAATTTGCTGGAAGGACAAAATAATTCCAAAATAAAAAAAATAATTTTATCTCAAAACTTCCCATCACATCCCAAAATTTTTCACACCTAAAAATAATTACGTCAAAAGCATTACTACACTTCGGCAGCATTCCTTACAATGGATTGAAACTCTGCTCTGAGTAAAACAATACAAGAAAGCTAAAGATTGGAGGGGCCATATGGTGACAGTGGCATTCATAGATGAAGTCATGGAGCTTGAAAGCATGTGCTCAACTTTTGCCAGGATCTAACCTCAAATGGCTGAACACAAGTCCTTTGAAAAAGTTAAGACAATTTACCCCTACTGAGGAGCTACCCCTGTGAATATAAATCCATGTTATGGCAGAATAAAAGGGTCATTTTGTGCTAATTCAGTTCCACTCAGCAGCAAATGCTGAGCAGGAAGATCTGTCATCAAGTAGAAGCCCTCTGACTAGCTGTACATTTTTTGCTGTAAATCTCACAGATTCTCATAAAAGGAGGCCCATCCTGAGTTCTCACTGGAGACTAGAAGTAGCCCTTAGCTCTTGTAGAAACAGCCAGCAGCTATGGCTGTTTGTTCTTTATTCCCCTGTCTGCCTTAAATTCAGATCATGTTTTCTCTATTAAGGGTAAGGTAAGGAATGAAAAGTGATTAACTAGAAGAACATATGAACAAGTGAATAGTTCAGAGTTCAAGTATGCACCCAAGATCTGGCTGCTCCCCTGAAACTTATCTAAATTTATCTGATTTTCTAAAGAAATGATAAATCATTTAAAGAATGATACATCATGCCCCCTGTCTTCCAAAAGGCAGAGTGATCCTCTTCTGTTCCCCCCTCCCCAGAGGCAGTCTGTTGTCTTACCTCAACATTTCTTTCTAAGGTGTAAAGAAGCCCAATACCATCAGTCTTCCAGGCACACATCTTTTAATTGCACTGTACTTTTCATCTAACCTCAGTACTAGCAGAACAGGAGCACAGTGCCTGCAGAATGCAGGTACAAGATTCAGGAAGGTGATGATGCTCCACATGTGCCGTACAAATGTTTCAGTATTCTCACCTCACCATTACTTCCCTGTAAGATGGTGAAAAAGAAGTTGCCTATTTCAGAACACAACATCAACTAACTTTGCCATAAGAGCCATGCCATGAGCTTAGGGCTGGCAGACAGTAACTTCTGGCTTCTCATCCAAGTACTGCCACTGACGTACAGGACACTGGAGTAGTAAATTAAACCCATCTGTCTCATTCATTTCCAGGTGTAAGATAGAGTTGCTTATATATCACACCCGTTTGAAAATTAGTTACTTCTGGGGGTGGGGTGAGAGAGAATTTTATAGGTGATAACAGTTATTCCTTTCTAATAGGAAGAAATGGAGAAAAGTGCTACAAATCCTGGAAGAGAAAACTTAAAATATTTTTAGTGTATCAATAACAATAATATCATTTGCACAACTTAAAATACATCCAGGCAATTAAAATTAAATTAGCCTAGTCTTATGCTTACTTTATAAAATAATGACTGTAAGGATTCTTGTATAAAACTGTATCATAAATTACTAAAATGAAGTAACAATATTCATGCCCATGCAGCATGGCTAATATAACAGTTACGTTCATTTGCATTATATCAAATGATTTGTTGGACGTTAGCTTCTACTTTGAGACGCAGAGAGACCATAAAGAAATATTGGGGAGGGAGAATAAGAATCAGCATTCTAACTGACTGTGGAAATTAAGGCAAGAAAGACAAAGAGATTTAAATGTACCCAGATATAGTACATAAAAGAGTTTTAAAGCAAGCTCAGGTTTGCCTACCTCCTGCCCAACCTTCTTAGCTCTAGAGCAACCTCAGTACAAAATGTTAGTACTGCTAAACTACTAAATTTGAACCTTAGCTAGTATATTTGTGTTATGTTGCACTTCTGCAAAACAGTGAGTGTCATTTAAAGTGTTCTGTAAGTCAAAGCACAGCAAGTACATACACTTACACCCATAAGCCAGGGAACAAGGGCTCTCACAAACTAGTCATTGGGCTTCAAGACAGAGAAAAATAAGTCTTCACAAGGATACTAAAAGATTTATAAAATCATGTAGGAGAGAAAAGAAAAACATTCAGAATCTCTCCATGGAGAAAAAGAAAAAAGAAAAATAAGCAGAAGCAGCAAGTTCAGTGGTTATCATGACTAAAATGAACTTTTTCTTGTCTGCTTTGAAAAACCTTCAAATACAACAAATATTCCTCAGACTAAAACCTCTTTGATTTTAAATGTTTCTCAGTGTCTTTCTTAAGTGTTTTGTTTTAAATGATGAAGTCTTAATAAATAGTGGACACATAATAAGCTTTTGTGGGATTTGGACTTTATCCCACAAGTGAGAGGAAGACCTCATAACTCAAAGAGTGATGAAGCCGCAAGAGAGTTATGAAGGTTTTTCCGCACTAGTGGGATTAATTCCATATTCCACAGATGCCCATTATATAGAGGTTCTCTGTTTATACTGCAAGGAGGTAAAAAGCTTTTTTTTTTTATTAGATTAAAATGTCAGGGTTGAATATAAATGTCTTAGTCAGAAGAGTAAAGAACAGCTGCTTTGTGGTGTCACAAAACATCCTGAACACAGTGGCTGACTTAGCGGAGAGACATGCATTGAATGTATTTTGTGTAGCAAGCAAGCATCACTGCAGATCGCTTGCTACATGTTACAATGTTCTCACTTTCTGCAATGGGGAAAGGACCCCCTATCTTTTGAAGAGGCTTTGTGAATTGGTTTTCTTCCTCAATCCCAGCATTCAAGATATACGATGGCCCTGTTTCTACTGCTCTTGGGGTTTGCTTCATGAATTTGAAGGAGGTCTTCGCAATACAACAAGATCACTGACAAAGGAAAAGGTGAACTTATACAAAAATAAGCAGTTGCACTTAGAAACAAAAAGAAGCTCCAGTCCAATCCTCTGCAATCCTAGATGACCACTGACACTCAGCTAAACATGCCTCAGCAGCAACCAGGAGTGTATTCCATATGAAGCAGGGGTGCATTTGCTCAGCATCATTTTGACGCTGCCTGATCTTATGTTAAAGACTACTGTTTTGCTGTTATATGCCATTATTTATATCTGGCAATTCTCCTTTCTGTACCAGTGCCTTTGAAGACTAGATATAACCCTCAGCATAAGACAAAAATCAAGCTCATGTACTGATATACTCTGTATTCATGGTGGTATTTGGCTTTTAATGAAACATTACTTGTCTTAAGAAGAGAAAGGGTCCAGAATACCAATTTTAAGAATAGATTTGGGCTTTGATCTTAAGACCATAAACTTTCCTTAAGAGACCAGGTTCTCTGCAATACTAAATTGTAAATTAAACCCCAAATCATTCACTATTGTTGAAAATCTTCTGTGTTTATCACATTTGACAAGACAATTTGGTTTATGTGGGGCATAAGCATTCAAAGTATTTTCTGACTGTATGTATATTTACAGATGTACATTGCAATATGTAAACCCCACAGCAACAAATCACTGGGTTTCATTCAGCATGGAGGAAGCTGATCCAAACACTGCATCATACTGCCCAGCTTTTAAACACCTGGGAAAATCTTTCCTCATTTCTTAAAACCAGTTGATGCTTACGGATTCAGCTGAAACTTGCAGCTTGAAATACCCAAATAAGTGGGCCATGCCTGAATGTCAAAAACCAAGCAGCTATTTCAGGACGAAGTCTTGCCATAACCACAGAGCACAGACCTGCAATGAAGACTGAAGTATCAAAATGCTGCCATCTGGCACAGGGCAGCAGAAATACAGATCATCCTCTGGTTAGTGTTGATAGTGCCGGGCAGCTGCGAGAACACACTCTTCTTTAATACTCCATCTGATGCTCCTTTCAGAGGAGCAGGGACCTCTGCCTGCTGAGGTACCCAAGCTGTGGTCCAGTTCCTGTCACTCCACAAAAAGCTGGTGAGCCACACAAGGCTGGCTCCTTCTCTGCTGTGAAATAAAAACAAAACATCCAAACCAAAAACAAAAACAGAAGAGCTGTAAGGGAGTAAATAAAGTCAAGAGAATAAGCTGATGGCAGAATTAGTGCTTTTCAAAAGTGGAACATGTTTCTGTGTGGGTAAAATCTCAGAGAGATTTGTGCAAAAACACAGTTCCTGCCATGGCCACAACTCTGTAAGAGGCAGTGCTCACAGCAAGCATCTCCTCTGCATGGGCTATGACCTGTAAGAGAGCCTTTGTGAACTGTACTACCACGTTAAGAAAATATTGGAAACTCCCATGCTATGCTGAGACCTGCAACATCTATGCCAAGAGGACAAGACACCTGAAAAATGGTGCCAACTGAGGTGGCAACTCAGTCTAGATCTGCCTTAACCACAAGTCTGTAAATCTGAGGTTCTCCTCTGGGTAGGATACAAGGAAAAGATCCTTTTAAAGGCCCTTTTACGCTCTGCTTCTGATGGATCGGTATTTTGAGGTCAAGTATTTTTAAATATTTATTTTTAGTGCTTTAGCATATCTGCTTGCCTACTTAAAATAGTTTAAGAAGTATTTTGGGGACAAAACCAGAAACACTCATAGCTTTAATGAAGCTCCAGAGTTACCTCCTCATCAATCACAGCAGTGTGGAGAGGTGCTACATGTACAGTTCAGTGGTAGTTTTTTTATATTGCTCTGATATTCTCCATGTCAGAAAGAAGAAAGAAAACAATAGCAGAATTAGAAGGTGAGACAAAGGAAGGAAGATAACAGTTATGATGGCTCATGGACTGGAACATCAGCAAAGTCCTTCCATTTCTCTCTAAACATTTTATCTCTACTTTTAAGACTAAGTTTTACTATTCTGTCTCAAGAAAACTAACATTGAGGTTAGTCTGAGAGGGCATTCTTACATGAAACAGCAGATCTGCAGTCAGATGGAGAAAAGAGATTAGGAACCAAATCAGAAATTAGAAACTGGATTGTGTTCTATCAGCTGTATTTTATAAATCACCACCTACACTCAGGACCCAGGATCTTCTGGCATACATTTTTACATGAGGAAAATTCCACAAACTTATGGAGCTGTTCCATATTTATAGTAACTCTTTGGAAATCTCTACTAATATTTCTGCATGTTTTCCTACTGGGAGGAGACAAGAGGTCGAAAGTTAGGTGCAAGAAGTCCACCCTAATGAAATCGTAACTTCTCAGTATGGAAAGATTTCTAGACCTAATTTATGCTTATCCCATCCATTTTATCCCACACACTCACATTACTTGCTGTATACCTTGGGAGTACTGGGCAGTTGGGATCTGAACGGCTGGCTCATCAGGTTAGTCCTGCCTGGCACAAGGACTTGGGGAGAACAAACAGTGATCAACAGCAGCCTGCAGCACATCCTACAGCAAGAAGGAACAGAGATTAAGAAGACATGTCACTTTTTCTTAAATAATTCAGGAAGTATCTCCTTGCTTCCCAACAAGATTATTCAGAGCTGTAATTCAGAGAGGGTGCAACATGGTTCTTTTGCCATATAAAACACCCCTGTCAGTACTGGGGGACTAAAACCCATCATATACCTTTTCTAAAATCTCCTTAACGCTTGTATGGCACTTTGCCTCCACAGGGAAGCAGGGAGGAGGGTGTAGGAAGATGACACCCCATAGGCTGCTGTATCCTCCCCTTGATCGATGTATGTTCTCCACTGGGGGTATGACTTCAATTCTTTCCTTGAAACATGAATCAAATGAGACCACAAGCAAATATATTTCCCTGTCAAACATTTCACTTCCTGGAGACCGTTAAGAGCTAATGTGACATACTGTGCATGGTTTATTTTTGCTTTTGGGCCAGCAAATTGCTGTACTGTTTTCCAGGCCCTTAAACTTGGTTTGTGTTTGCTGAAAGAAGCATTGCAGACACACTGGCTGAGTCCAGTAGGATTTCTAGCACACAGAATGATCCTAAGCATTCAGATGAGGAACTGAAAGATCAGTAAACCAAATTCAGGCCAAAGGCACATGTGTTCCTCTTTACATAAGACCTCAAAAGAGCAGACTGTGGAGTTTCTTTCATGTCATCAGGTTTGCTGCATCATCCAGCCTGCCTTTTAACAAAACCTAAAACTGATGCAATTGGCTGGCTTTTGCATACAGAAAATAGACAGGGAGAGCACTTGTTCTGCGTTTTTGTTGTTCCCTGGCAAAAAAAAACCCTAAAATCAAAACCTGTGCAGGCCTCAGAGTAATCCTGTGATGTCTTAACAATGTAGGTGAGAAAACTGGGGCACCAAGTGGTATGTCTGGCTCACAATGACAACCGTAATAAGTGGCAGAGCCAGGAGTAGACCATGCTCTACAGACAACTGATGGAATCTAACTGTTCATTCGCTGAAATAAATGAAATCCAAGTCTCCCTTTGGTATAGAAGGGGAGAAACAGATGCTGCAGAGCCATCAATGATTTTCCTACTTTGGGACAGCTTAGAGATCATCAGCCACCTTATAATAGTTTAAAGCAGCTTTTCTTCTACCAGTAGGATTTAGCCATCCATAGACCCAATGCAGCAGAGCAGCCTGACCAAATAACCATGACAAAGTTTTCAAGTGATTCATGGATACTTTGCCAGGGTTACCTGAACATTGCAATGAACAAAAGCAAGTTCTCAGTCCATAAGAAAGAAGCAGGGCTTGTCAGCAGTTGCAGGCAATTATTCCTGGAAAGCATCCACCCAGGACTGCATCCAACCATTGTTTAGCTCTTGCAGTGTTGAAGAACATGAGATTGCTATGAAGCTTTGGGAAACACCTCTGATGCCCTGTTAATAATAAGATAATGCTTTCCATTTCTGTAACACTGCTCATTTTACAAGCTTTGATCAGTTAAGCATCATTAGGCTGCAGTATTTGAAGCGTTTCAGAAACCAGGAAAAGCAGCAGGTAAGCCCTCTCCTCATTGCCTTACCCACACTCCTACAAGCAGCACTTCAGGCAGTCTCTAAAGATTGTATGAAGCAGTCCCCTGTCTGAAGAAGGCTGGGATCGTTGTAGGGCATACTGCTCACTAACAACACTAGAAAAATGCCGAGATGTTTATATAAATTATTGGCACTAATTATTCTCTTTTGAGTTCTGTGGTACTAATGTATATTGAAATTAGCAGAATACACAAGTTTTTAGCATAGAGGTACCACAGCACTACAATGGAGGACAAAATATAGAGTTCATGGATAAAGTAAAGGTTGGGTATTCTACTTGTCTGTGTGACATTCACGTGTGACAACAAAGACATAAACAATCCTAGAGCCTTTTTGTCTGGTCTTAGTTTTTGGGCAGCATCTTCAGCTTGGCAATACTTGACCTTTAGCTACTTTTAGTAAAAAAGTCATATGTACATCATTCAAAATAAACACACATAAAGAACAAAACTCAGGCAGTGAAAATGTTACTACTTATACCAGTGCTGAGGCAGTTCAGTGCCACTGAAGATCTTGGAAAACTCTTCAGACAACTCCTCTCTCCTTCAGTCAACAGTTCAAATGCGTATCTAGCTCAGACACAATATAGCAAGCGAAGCCTCTTCTTGGTATTGGTATTACCAATACAAATTTTCCAACACACATATGCAAACATGCTTCAGACTTTTCCTGGGGAGGAGAAGAAGTAATTTGGCCTCTACCGTGATGTAGCCCCTGGCATCTTTGCACCAGCTACCTGCAGTGCCAATCTGTGGTAGCAGTGGTATTTGCAATGTGGAATACTGCTTGCCACAAAAACTATTGCACTGTTGGCATTTCCTCCACTCTGTCTTCCTGAAGTGCAGACAAGGAGAAATGTCAGAGGCATTTTGGGATACAAACTGCCCGTTTGGCTACCTTGCTTCTTTGTGTTTCGCTATTTTTCCCCCCTGTTCTACTTAGTGTTTCTTTCCACTCGCAAGTGTTGATTTAACACAGATGGCTCTAGGTGTTCAGCTGCCTTCAGCTGGTAGCTGTCTAGTTGGAGAAAAAAATAAATTAGCATACACTTTTCAGAATCAGTGTTGTAACTGTCATACTGCTAATGTTGAATTACTTGTTGTTTTTGCTGGTAGCACCAGAGACTGCTTTAGAATCTCTTCATTGCCTGAAAATACAAAGAGCTTCTTAAAGGTTATCCTGACTTTAGATGTTCCGTATCTTTGACTATTTCCCTGTCTTCCAGGGACCATGAATATTATCACATTTCACATCATTTAAGATCTAGTAGTGTCAAAGAATGTCACCCATCAGTACATCCACATTTTGCTAAGTCTGTAAAACATAGATAGATGCTGTCCTTGTCCTAAAGAACATTGTAATCTAAAGCATCATAAGAGGCTTTGTAGACATCTCTGCATGAACCACAAACTTGCATCATTGAATGAGGCCTCCTCAAAAGGTACAACTCAAAAGCTGAAGGAAACAGTGGTATAATCACAGGAACAGACATTTTTCTTGTTTATGTATGTTCTAATATAGTCACATAAACTGTTGGAACAAATGGGAGAGAGAAACAGTTTATTTTGTGCGATGTGTCCAAATAAATTATAGCTAAAATTATTTTTAATCTTTCCCTGGTTCCCAAATGTCTGAAAATTATTATGGTTCTTAAATATTTCCTTGAATTGATGCAGATATCAGATTCTATATGTTAAAATTCTTAGCCAGCCAGGAAAATATCATCACTTGCCCCACAGAAGTACATGTATCTTCAGGTCTAACACACAAATAACATATTTATATGGTTTCTATTAATATAGTAAACTGATTGACACAGATATACACATTTAATGTCTTCACACAAGAGCATTCCATAGCAGCCTAATCTTTTAATCCTGAACTCCAACATCCAGGTGAGTCAGGTGAGTGTTTCTTTTGGCATTCCTAAATTACGATTCAGTAACTACTCATGTAAGAGTAGCAATGGGAAGTCCAGAAATCCTATGAGGTATAAACTGTGCCAGTAACAGAACAGTGCTCCTGACATCTCTATAATATAATGGGGAAGTACACATAACACCAAATTAACCTCTTAGTATTTTCATGAGCAGAAAAGGATTTAATTAAGGAAGTCAAGATTCCCTTCCAGTTCCTTCTTCCAAAAATACGTTCAGACTTTGATCTTTGACCTTTATTCGTAAAATTAATTCTACATCATATTTCTGCATACAGCTCTCTAAGGAGAATCAAGTTTACACTTCCCTCCCAATTCAAACTATAACAGCGCTTAATTAGGTGATAATTTATGTAGTACTTAGCATGAACTTTTGACACTCGCTGAAGTAGGCAGCATGAGTGTACATATGTTATCACCTGACTACATCAAGCAACAAAGCCTATGCACTGGTCAGGTATCTTGGGCTTTATAAGGCATCAAGTAACATTTATAACTCTGTTGTACCTAAATTTCTAATAGGTTAGATCTGTCTCCAGTGTACATTAATATATATGCCTGTGTGTATTTAAAGCATTGATAGTAAGAACTTAAAAACAACTAGCAAATATGGGAAACAGATGTCAATACAATCAGCAATAAGGCTGCCCAAAACTTTGTACCTCTGCTCAGTTTTAGGGAAAGTACACAGCTGACAAACATTTCATTTTTGCCTACCCAATATGATTAAATGTGGAATTGAGCTCTTTTCCTTCCAAAGTTAAACCATGAGTAATTATAACTATATTAATCTGACCTGTTACTGTAGGTGTAGAGAGTATTTTTATACAAGGTTTTTTTCCCTACGCACAGAGCCTTACTACTCTGTTAGCCTGAACAGCAACATTTTGATGGAGCTGCTATCTTTTCTAAATGGTCGGATGACTGAGCACAGTTATTTAATTTTGCTTTGGTCAGTCTAAGCCTGGTAAGAAAATAGACATTAATTTACAGATTGTCTTTGTTGAGCAGCTCTAATAAACAACATGTGATATTACATCCCTAGTTTGGAAACAAAGTTGCTGAGTTACTTTGAGCATGTCTAAATAGAGAAGGTTTGTGCATCCATTGTACCATGTGCTTATCAATCTTTCTCACTGTGACAGACTGGAAACAGTACTGTCATGAATGGATTTTCAGTCACATGGACTACTCTGAACACGGTAATTTTTCAGAGTCCTGCAAGTTTATAACAGAAGTCAGGCCTTCTGACTGCCAGGGTAGAAAAGTCTCTAGACCACCAGAAAACCAAGAAAGGTGAGCATGCAAACTGTCTCAAAAGACGAGTTTATAACCCTCTTTTCTATTTATATTCTTTACTTCTCTCTACCTCACAGCAATTAGTGATATCTCACCCAGTCTGTGAAAATAAAATCAGATCTTACAGAATTTGTTCAGAATGTTATTCAATCATGTTTCAGAAATATCTAAAATTAAAAGAACAAATGCTAAATAAATATATTCTACTTTGCTTTACATTTATTTCTTAGGTTTCTTACATCAATTATGATATTCTTATTTACATTTACTTATAGCCCAATGCTGTTTATGAGAAAAATAGAGACATTGTAGTCCTTTGCCCTGTTTATTGTGGATTTCAGAAATTTCTTTACAATACCAAGGAAATAAAATATCCACTCTACTTCTGTGTTCTGCTGAATTATACCAGCATGGCCGTGTCTGATTACCATTTTGTCATTATTGCTTGTTTCACAGACACTTAGGCCAGCTTCTATAAAGCTATTGCCATCTTGAAAAAGTCTGAAATATAGTAAGACAAAAATGTAACCAAGGTGCTTAGAAAGTCCACATAATGTGAAGGCATCTTTTCTGAAATAGTTTTAAGTGTGGTTAAAATACCAGCAGTCCTCTAGTACGATTTAAATGTACGAAAGGCCTACACACTGCTTCTAAGTAATAAATAATAAATAATTCCATTTTATAGTAAAAAATATTACTTTAAACGTACTCTAAAATTGTTAACAGTCCTCACTAGACATCTATTTACAGCTAAGCTGCTACTTCTCCCCTGTAGTGTTTTCAAGCATATGATACTCAAGCACCTGTATTTTTGGTAGCTAAACCAAAATTGAGTCCAAATGCAAATTAAATTAGGTTAACACAAATTGTAATGCTGCACAAGTTTTTGCATTAGCAAACAGAGCTGTTGGTTATGAAATAACTGAGCTTATCTGTCATTTTATCAACAGCAAGAAACACTTACTGAATTTGTAGACTTTTGCTACAAGTGAAGTGTTTCACAGTAAGTAATCAGTTTTTGAAGAAGGAAAACTATAAAGTACAAAACTGAAACGTCTCTTTCCATGTATGGACTTCACTGAATTGCTTTCACCAACAAAAACAGCAGAATGAATGGGAGATAACTTTGGGAAAGGGCTCGACTAACAGACACCTGATACTGATTCTGAAGTTCCTGCAAATCCATTCCTGCTCCAGACTACCTCTAACAGGGTCTGTCCCTCCAACACCTTGCAGTCAGCACAGTCTTTCACAGCTGTACAGAATGATGCCATACTGTTTTGAAGCCAAAATAGATCCTTGT
This sequence comes from Coracopsis vasa, assembly GCA_026283785.1. Taxonomy (NCBI): domain Eukaryota; kingdom Metazoa; phylum Chordata; class Aves; order Psittaciformes; family Psittacidae; genus Coracopsis; species Coracopsis vasa. The sequence goes on along the minus strand of JANHGB010043449.1, from coordinate 11,219 downwards.
TCCAGAAGGCTGAGTAATATTAAAAGATGTAGGGCATTAATTAATCCCAGCATGTGTATTTGGGCAAGTCACTAATCTCTCTTACTGTATCCTCTTCTTTACAACTCACAAATTATTGAAAGGACGAACAATTTGAAGCTGTCACACACCACTGAGTCACTGTAAAGATGTCTCCCAGCCTGATTTGGTTTGCTCTGTTTGGTTGCTAACCAAAACACAAAAGGGGAATGTAGCTCCTGAACAAATGCATGGCAGAGCAGACATCCCTACGTTATTTTAGAGAGTTATTCTTGAAGCTGATTCTAATTTTGTACAGAATCTATTAATGGGAGGACAGAGGCTTAACTTTTTTCACCAGCTATCAGTTGTCAGCATCTCTTTCTCATACAGTCAAGACAAGTTGGGCTTATTCCTGGATCTAGACACACAGTCTGAACCTTCAGCTGGATCCCACTGTAAAAAAAAAATAGACCAGCTACTGTGAAGAGCATTGAGAAGCAATGGCTAGTTTATATTCTGTCTACAGTTTAGCATATGACCACAAAGCATGTCATTCCAGGGGACTCAATTCAAAGCAAAACGTTTAATCTTCTGCACTGCAGAACTTCATGCACAGCCAGGGAAAACAGAGAACAACAACTTTCCACAGTGTTTAGCTGCTTTGCTTGTGCTTCTATGATACAGAGGCCAAATGTACAGTAATTTTAACTGAATCAAGTCCAAGACTTGTCTAAGTGTATCCACTGAAAATGAAACCGACCTTGGGGAGAAAGAAGAAATGGCAGGGTAGTGAAAACATCTTATGCCTTAAGGAAAAGCATAGAGAAAGTAGCAGCAACTCATGCCTGCTTTCAAAATAATAACGAGGGCTATTATTCACCAAACAGAAGAGACCTTTCTTCTTTCACTGTAACCCTTTGGTGCCAGCAAAGACAGACAAGGTAAGTATTCTGAGGGAAAACAGGAGTGAGTATTCAAGAGGATGCTGGTAGGACAGGAAGCAAGAGCGAGAGATTCTCTTTCTCCTCCTGGAATGGAAAGGATGATTTATCATAGGCAACTAAAGGAGAAAAACAGTGTATGCCAGCAGAGAGCAAACTGCAGAACTTCTGGCAATAGAAGGAATATTTAATCCATAATACTAGTGGCTTTATTTTAGCTTCTAAACTTACACTTCTTGTTCTACAAATTCATATAAAAATTATATAAATGATATTATGGATCTATGGTCAAAACTGCCCTTGAGCCTACTTGTCCATTCCTAAACTTAAACAAAATAGCTATGAAGCAACATGTAAAGCATACTTATTTTCCGAGATTTGTCTAACACGTGGACAGAGTATATTACTCATCCAAAGCATCACCTCCCATGAGTTATGTCTTCTTCCATTTAACTTTTTTTTTCTTTTTTATTTTTAGTGAGGAAGGTTTAAAGGTGCCAGACATGCTCTTCTTTTCCTCTCCTTTGCCAAACCCTCTTGCTCTTTGCCACCTTCTCTTGCAGAAGACTCACATTGCTTTCAGTTCATCTCTTCTGTCCCCTCCAGGGAGGAGAAGGGTGGAAGGGGGAGAAAAAGCTTCCTTTATTACTCCTTTTCCTAGATCAGTTGGCTTGGCTGATAACAGTGTAGAAGCATATGCCATGAGTTACTGCAGCGTTCACACATTCCAATGCCTGTAAGGATGGAAGTGTCCAGTTCCACCACTGTGCACAGCAGTAGAGCTCAATCATTGATAAAGGTTCTGATCTGAGTTCTGAATACCTGAACAAATGCAAACACATTTACACATGTTTTGCTTTAGTGATTAAGTTTTCCCTATGCATTTTCCCCTAATTATATTATTCTAAAGAACACCAAATAGTAATCCTACATGACATTTTTATCACCTGCATAGTATTTCAAATGAAATGTTATTTAAACACTTACCATGTACTCTTCAGTCCTACAATTTTCAATGTGTTCTGGCTATATTAAACAAATATTGAAGAAAAAGTTGGGCTATGTGCTGGCTTTTTCCATTTTTAAGTGTTTAATTTGTAATAAACATGTAGTATGCTCCAAATACGTTCAATATATATATATATGGCACTTTATGCGTTAAGTGTTAAGAATATATTTTTGCATTGCCATAGTTGAGTTTGTCACATTTTCCATTACCAACTTAATTTCAGGGTTTATAACCTCTCCATAAAATGTGCCCTTCAGGAGAAAACTTGACATTTAATTCCCCAGCTGAAAAGAAGAGGTGGGGTTTTTTCCTTTTAAAACACAGATTAATAAAATAATTGTTTAGCAAACATTTCTAACATCCAGAAATGAAGTGACAAAAAAGCCTCTGAAGCCTGGATTCCCCCCCTTAGACTGCATTTAATTGAGTATTTTAATTCTAACCAAAAATAAATACTTTCAGATATCAGCTACCACTGATTAGAGTTTAAAGCCATTTTTTACTCCACCACAAAGCAAGTGAAATAATTTCTGATCCAAATCTTAATCTGTTACAGTACAGTATATGTTCATTGTCTGTCTAGATCACTACTAATTTCAGGAGTCAAACCTTCTAGCCCAGAACAATAAAAGCTCTTTGATCTTACAAAATTAGAGCTAACAGAATGATAGCAGTCCATCACTGATTGTATGATTTAAATTCTGCTTCATATACCTGTTTGATACTCTGCATCTCATGATGAAAATGTATTCACCACTTTTTCTTCACCTCTAGAAATGCTATACCAAAAGCATACTGTTTACCTCTATTTCTGTTCCTAATAAGGACCGAAAAATATAGCATGAGACAAAGCATACAGAATAAAAGAATAGATGAAATGAAGTTAAAAGCTCACCTGGTTTCTTGAAAATTTATAAGTAAATAAAAAAATATTTATAATAAAAATATGTTTTCCATAAAATAGGAATAATTTGTGAATGAGTCAAATATCAGAAGTCTAAGCTTATTGCAGCTTTTAGTTTCAGCCAATGCATGATTACTGCTATTTTTATTAAAATTAAATGGCCTTATTTTCAAATTCTCACATGCTGACTGCCAGCAGTTTTCCTCAGCTACAGTTCTTTCCAGATTAATCCATCTCTATATTGCCAAATTTTATGACCTTTATTGCAAGTCACCCAACAAGTGTTTTCTCAAAGTTCTTTTTTTCCTGAGCAAAGTAAGACTCTCGGCGTTCATTCTTTCCAAACATAATATTATGGCTCACAACTCGGTTTAAAAAAAAAAAAAAATAGAAAATAAAGTGACTCAAAAATGCGCTGTCTTTTGAAAGACAAAACAAGTCCTATATTTATTATATCAAAAAATTCCCCAAACTCATGACTTTCCAGACTTGACTAATGATTTGTGAATGCTTTCAGGTTAGCAATACTGCATTATGTGTTCCTTGGATTCCTGTCTGACCACTACACTCAGTAGCTACTTGGTCTTTGATCTTTTTTCCACAAATTTCACCTAACATTTTCAGGTTTATAATTAAAATTAAATAGTTTTAATTTGACTTGGGGCTTTGTTGTATCTATTTTCCAGCTAAACTTTAAAATGGCTTCCAAGCTGTATGGTTGCTCATATGGATTAGTAGGAAGGAACTGTGGATTTTGTCTGTGTTGTGCTTTATACTCTGGCACTAGGTACAGTTTTAAATAGAAAGAAACCATGTTCTCATAGCAGACATGCTAATTACTTTGTGTCATTCTTTCTGTCTCTGGTAGGCTGTTAACCAGTTGCAGAAAGATAGTTTTAAAAAAATTCCACTGTCTATCTTTCTTCCATACCCCATAGCTTTTACATCCTAGCAGAATTGTGATATGCCATTGATCCTGTTTTCATTTTCACATTACAAAGAAATGGTACATATGTGAGCAGAGCTAGGTCTGTGTTTTGCTCATGTGGATAAGTCTATTTTTTCTGGTTTGCCTGGATTACCTTTTTCTTTAGTTTCTTCCTGCGTGACATAGCTCCAAACTCATACATTTTGTTTTCATTCATTTTTGCCTTCTGAATGTTCTTTTAGCCTCTAATGCCAGACAATTATTTACTAATTTATCAACAAACGTACAGGTTTTAAAACATAACTAAGAACATGAGAAACCTTCCAGAAAGCCAAGATTTGTCCATAACTTAATTTCACACTGTTGCAGATAATCCTCATATGAGATGTTGAATTCATAACAAGACCTGACAGACATGAAAAGGAACATCAGAATAGCTCCAGCCTACCAATTACAGATCAGAGCCCCTTAATTTCCAGATTTCCCATTATATACTTTATTACAAGACATGCTTTCATATGTAACCAACCATAGCAAGTGTATATCACTCTTTATTTAAAGCATAATTTCTTAGAGCTGTCAAAGTTGCAGTTCAAATTAGCTGTGTGGTCAACGAACAGTGTCTTATTTTAGTATTCTGAAAATTCTTTAGGGAAATAATTCTGTAGAAATAAAAGCAATGGCATATACTGGAAATGCCTGAAGGAACATTTCTGAACCGTGGTCAGAGACACCAAAACAAAATTCACAACACTAGCTGTAGACAACCTCTGTCTTTAATAAATTCAAACCAATATCAGAATTAATGCTTCTTGCTTTGGACACCAAACTTAGACACTCATGCAGCTGTATATTAGACTTTCTTTCACAGGAGAATTATTTGGACTACTTCAAGTTACATGACCATGTTCACTCTGCTGTGAATGATAAATAGACACTTCTAGGAAGTGGGCTCAAATCACCACTCAGCTCCTGCTTCTTGGTCTATACCTTAAATATACTCCCATTAAAAAAGTCAGAGAATCATACAATAATTTGGGTTGGAAGGGACCTTCAAAGGTCAGCTAGTCCAACCCCCCTGCAATGAGCAGGGACATCTTGGAACCAGATCAGGTTTCCCAGAACCACATCCAGACTGACCTTGAATGCCTCCAGGGATAGAGCATCTACAACCTCTCTGGGCAACCTGTTCCAGTAGTTTACCATCCTCATCATAAAGATTGTTTTCCTCACATCCAGCCTGAATGTCCCCTCTTTTAGTTTGAAACCATTACCGCTTGACCTATATAGCAATATAGGAACACATTTGAAATGGCAGCAATATTTTTTCCAGATACCCTAAACACTTGACAGACATACTTATGTCTAAACAGCAGTAGAGATCGACCCCTTAACTCTACTCATCTAAGCCATAACAGTCCTGATCACGTGTATCAGTCTCTGCAGAGGCTACTTTTAGAAGTTTTTGAGAGTAACAGGTCCACTCTGCTTTCTTTGGTTATACCTCTGCTGATTAAAACATTGATGACAGAGCACAGGCTCAGTCCTAGCATACTGCCGTCCATTCTGACAGACTGTCCCTGATATGGTGTCAGCATCCCCCAGACTGTGCTCAGGAACATTTCAGGGGATAGCATTGACCACAGTCTTTTCACAGTGAGGCAATCTCCTTTTCAAGGGAAAAAAAGAGAATGTTTAGCCTAATCATTTTTTAAACTCCCTCTCTCCCACAGGCACACAAGCTTTGAACCCAGGGGTGTGACATCAGTTGAGTTTGGCTTTTTCACTTTGAAATACCATATCCCAAATCAACACCTTGTGGAAAACCAGAAAAGAAATAATTTAAATGAAAACAAAAATCAACAACAATGGAACCACATTGTTTTCCACCAAGTAAAGGATCTGTGACATGATCTTACACAACCATGATAAGAAAATTTACTATTATTAAATTGCTTAAAGTATTATATACTTACAAGAGACACGAATTATTTAAAACATCGCATGACTGCACTTTTATGTCTTCAAGTGATTCCTTTAACACAATCCAAAGAGCTAAGTGTTAAGGTTGATCTATCACTAATTCTTTACAAATCAAATTTAGCTTTGGATATGAGAAGAAAATTAAGTCACACTCCCTACACATAAACAATTGTTTGGCATTTAAAAACGGATGTTTGGAAATATTTCTTCTTCCCTCCTTGTTTCTTTCTTCCCAGGACTGTTATTTATTGCAACTATGATGAATATAATTAAGACAAGACTAAATGAAATGAATGAAAAGACTAAATGAGAGTAAATGTAGAGGAAATGTAGAATTTATTGAAATAAAATTAATTTTAAATTCACTGGGAAAAAAATGAATCCAGGGTTTGTTTCGTCTGAAAAGCATTAAAAGGACTTGTGGACATACAGTAAGATGTGAGCCGTAATAAATCATGCTCTTAACTGCTATTTGTCTTCTTTAATTTTCCATTTAGTGAAAGAATGTTTAGTTTTTCTCTTCAGAGAGCTACAACCTACAGAATTTACAATTATTTTAAAAAATAATACTAGAAAAGAAATACCAGAGTTGCTCCACCTTCTCAGATAAAAATTTTATCCAAATCTCATAATTATTTTCAAGACAAAAAATAAAACAACCCTAACTGAAGTAGTTTTGGGTGCCTCTGTAGTTTTTAGCCATGTAAATTCCCAGTGACTCAAGTCGAAGTTTGCCTGTATGAGGACTGGAGGGAAACAGGGAGGACCTCTCAATTTGACTTCAGAAATGTTAGTCTTGCACATTCTTCTCCAAAAATGTAATGTGCAATGCATTTATTTATATTAGTAACCAAGAAACAATATTTATTTTGGAAGACACCAAGTTTCATTACTGTGGGCAGAAATGCGGTATTCACCAACAGCCCTGGGCTGGGCACAGAGGGAAGATAGTTTCAGGGCATTCTGAACTGGCACTTCCCCATAGGGCCCAGCTGTGTGCCACAGTGTGGAGGGGGCCAGGCAAGCTTTGTCCCATGACATGAGATTAGAATTCTAGGAGCTCCTTCAGGTTATAGTTCCTTAGGAAAAAATAGTGTTGAAGGGTCTTGGTTTTGGAAGGGACCCTCATTTTTTCCCCTCCTTCCATACTTGTAGCCTCTTGACTTACAAATTTCTAGACAGTAAAAGTTATGTTTTTCTGAAGTTGAATTTTGACACAAAAAATATCAGTACAATACTGCCAATCCCAAGCATTTAAAAAACATGAGTCAGACGCCAAAAGTTATGAGACTGGCTTGCACTTCAGATTTGAGAAGAAAGTTTCTTTGTTATGTTATTCTTAGTCTACAGTATGGTCACATTTTTAAGCTTCTGTCTGCAACCACAAAAGCAGACACTCAACCAATAACTAATGCATTGTTTTATTTTTTTTGAATGAAATCATATTTTTAGGTAATACTTGATTTTAGAAGCTCAGGCATTAAGAATACTTGATGTCACAAGACTAGCCATAAAAATCACCCGATTGGTAATGTTATCTGTTGTTAGTTGTGCGGTTATAGTCTGAACATCTTGGCACCCGAGTGGACGCTGATTTCAAAATGCATGCTGATATTATATAAAGATATCACACTATGCTTCTGTTTCTTTTTGATATGAAGAGTTAATAGCATTATGTATCCCAGAAATGACAGCCAATCACACCTTTTACTCTTTGAAATGATCCAAACCCACATATCAAGCCAATATTCTTGCATATTTTTGAGTGGTTTCAACTGCAAGCCTTATGCCAAGAATACCCTTGTGATTTGGATTCTAGATTGAGTGAAAAATGCTTCATTCAGATCCAAACAAAATCTCAGAAAAATGTTCCCTTCAGAATTGTAATCTTGTGATTTGTGCAAGAATGCTGGGGTTTTGGGTCATAAACACAGAAAAGACAATTTTATAGATTTCTGTCCTACAATCAAAATCCTAAACTGAAATTCTTGACTAGATTTAGCCACAAATCTGCAATATATAATTTTTATATTACATACATATATTACTGCTCTTCTGCTGAAGCAATCACTACAGAGGAATTTTTGGTGATTCAGATACAATCTTGAGAGTCAGGATAAGTGGATTCACTTCTTTCCTACGTCTGAGAAGGCTCACGTTTCCAGTCCCAGGACATTCCCGTAAGAGAGTGGGAGACTGCCCAGATGTGAGCAAACTTATTTTCAGAGCCTGGTAAGTGTTTGAGAATGCCAGCTGCACAGTGATTTTTCTGTCCTGGTTGATAGAAGCAACATGGACTGTAGGAATTCATCATCACAAATGATGTGATTCAGACCAGCTTTACTGTTGTGTGTTCACCCAAGCCCCACTAGAGTTCACATCTGGTTGGCTGCAAAACTGGGCTCCATTCTACATTGCCATTAAAAAAATACTGATGTATTTTGTTGTGAAAGTGGGAAGTTATCGTGCAAAGTAACCATCTGACATCTCTAACATTACCCATGGGGTAGCTAGGGTCTAACTCACAGAGCTGTGAGAAACACCCATAGAGCTGAAGAAGCAGGTCTGATGATGGCCAAATCTCATATGGACTCAGTGGACTGTAAATTTGATTTAACCATCTGGCTATCAGCTTATAAACACTGAAGTTGACAGTTAATCAGGCATTAACCAAGAAAGACCATGGTTAAGACTCTGTAGCTGTTCTTTGGCCTCAAATCAGTCAATATCTCTCATTTGTCTGCACTCATATATAAATATATACATACACCTTCCCCAAACTGCCACTACACAGCTTCTTTCCCCAGTTCATAAACTTAAAGACCTATGTACTCAAAAGATGCTTTGCTGTGCATTCATGTTTTTTTAAAGAAAACTAAAACCAGGAAATGTCATCCTATGCAACTGAATCAGTTTCCACATCGTACGTGATCAAAGCTGAACTTCACCCTGCCAGTCTCTGACACTTGAAAGGAATAAGCAGCAATAGGTTTTCCCTGTACATATCAGCCTAAGAGGGAAAATAGATTTCATGGATTATAATCATATATGAATATATATTATTATATATATACATATGATTATATATTATATATATTATATATTATATAATCATATGGATATATAATCCATTAGATTTCATGGTTGATAATCAGGTCCATCACAGGTTCTGAAATGTGCAAAGAAATGTGCTCTGGTATGCACAATTTTTGACAATTTCTATTCTCTCCTCTTTAGGTTGTCCCCATCTATTCCTCTTTTTGTCTATCATCATTGTTCACTGGTTTTCAACCATCATTTTATCTCCCGCTTCCAGCCTCACTTCCAGATTTACAGACCTAGTCACAAGCTCTCCCATTTCAGCCTGGTGCTCTCCCTCCTCCTGCTGCACAGATTTCTAATCTTTCCATTCATTAAATAACTCTTATTAAGAAGACATCATCCTTTACGTCAGGCAGGTATGACAAATGGGTAAGATACCTGCTTTATCTGTGAGTTTTGATCCTGTGTGAGGCATGAGGCTCACAGGGGTTCTGACGGGCAGTGTGTTCTGTCCTCTCCCTACCTCAAATCTCATCCTTCACATCACTGACCATGCTCTTCCTCACTCTCACACATGCTCTTTTTCCCAGCATAGTTCTACTAGTTTCTTCAACTCAGACCTTCTCAACTCTTCTCTGGCCATTGCCATACTAGTCTCTTCCACTGACCTCTGATCTCATGCCCTGGCATGCCTATTTCCTTCTGTTCCTTCCCCAGTCTCCATTTGTGGCTCCAGGGTTTCTTCATCCCATGATTCTCTCCTCCAATCCTTTTAATTAGGTCTCCCCTTACCACACACACCCAAATGTAGCCTGGCATCACCCTGTGAGCAGTCCAGACACCCTCTTCATGATGGATACCAGAGTGGGAAGAACTGAAAGAACAAGATTGTTCACAGATACCAATTCCTCAATGTGTACCTTACTGCAATCCACTCTCAGCAGCAGCAGCCCCTGCTCTGCTTTCTCTCTCCCCCAGAAAGAAGACGGATCCACCAGGAGCCTGTTGGACCAAATTCATTCAGTGCATCAAGAGCAAATTAAACCACAGACTTCTCTGTTTCAGTGCACTTCAAGTTACTCTACTTAAAAGCCAATATGATTATTTAACATTCTATTTTAAATTGGATTTTGATATTTTGATCTGACTACAGGTTCCTCAGGGCCTTTCCAGTCATGTAATTAGCAGGAGAACATTCGCCACTTGAAGCCTTTGTAGCTGTAGTCTTATTCCTTGCTATGAAAAATTACTTTTGGATTGGAATCCCGACAATCTTTTTTGATTATTTATCTAAAACTAAAAGCAGGAAATGATTCATTTGATTTCTGCCAATACTGGAGTGTTGCCACTTTTAGCTCAGGAAGAGTAGGCTTCCTTTGGCAGCCTTTGCTTGCATGATGATGAATGAAGTTCTATGTTTAGTGCTAGCTAAAATTTTATAGAGTCTAAAAAAGCAACCTAAACATGTTATAGGGAGTGGATAAGTTTTTTTAGATAACTATACCATAAGTGTTAGTGCTGTGTCACAGCAATACCTTCAACATATACATAGGGGAGGGACTCTTTCCAAAAAAGATCTTTACATACTTTAAAATGCACTATTTGTCATAATAAGCACATAATTCCCCCAAAGTGAATGCACACTCACAGTTACATTACATAGAGGAAAACATAAATGCCCCTCCTTGTCTTAATGATATAGCACCCAAATTACATGCGGTCATTTGTCATTTGAAAGCATAGACCACCATGGAATGAGCAGTTAAACAGCACAATAAAACCTACTGTAGACCAAACCAGCAACTGCTACCTACTGATGAACAGAAAAGTCTTAGAAGTCTTGACAATATAAATATTTGTCTGCGCTAAGAGTTATACTAATTCAATCATGATACCATAACTGTGGGGAGGGAATTGTGCAGAAATGATGAATTTATATCCGATTGAAGTATTTAAGTATACTTTCAAAAATATCTATTAATTTTGCATAAATTAGTCTCATTGGATGGCATTTGTCATTCAGAGAAACATTTTAAAGGTCGGAAAGTAAACAGACAAGTTTGAGTAACTCAGGATATTTTACAAGTATTTTGTACTCAGCGTCGGTGTCCTACATTCTGTTCTCACCTACATTTGCAGACTGACTGTCTTTGTGATTTGCTGGAGCATTTCTTCCCAGTGTTTCCTTTGATAACCCCCTGACAGTTTTCTGAAGTGGCATGTTCTGGTGGGCCAGCTCTTATGTTAAGAACATCCCTCCCGTTCATGTACCTTCTCTACCTCCAAGAGTCTGCTCAGGTCTGGACATGTTCTCTCAGAAGCTTCCCATGTGGAAAATAGCAGATGATGTAACTTCAACTATTGATTGATGGCTTGACTTCACGAACAAAGATTTTGGAAGCATTTTAACCA